>JASPKZ010007172.1:552500-660000 GCA_030220185.1 Diploptera punctata
TTTCTCTTTCTCTCTCTCTCTATTTTTCTCTTTCTCTCTCTCTCTATTTTTCTCTTTCTCTCTCTCTCTTTTTCTCTTTCTCTCTCTCTCTCTTGTCTTTTTCTCTTTCTTGCTATAAAGCAGAGCTAAGTTTCTATGCATTAACGGTACTCGGATCTAGATAATGTAGCTTTGGTATGTGGGGAATATTTACTATACATCCGGTTGTACTTACATGAATATGAATCCAAAACTAATATTTCCTATAACATGAGGGTTTTGTATCATATATTTTCCTAGTCTAATAAGACTATTAAATAACTAACTAAAAATATCTGGTCCTAGTTATCCTATTTATGACATCTCTTAATTTTACTGATGTTTTCATTTTTTTTGAGAAAGTTCAGTCAACTCCATGAACATGGAGACATAATAATTCTTAATATCAGATAGGGTTAGAATTTGAGTGTTTTAAGACTTTTTCTAACCTCGAAAACCATATCCACTGGCAGGTATGAATATCATCTTATTGGGAAGAAGAGGTTTATGCTTTTCAGGTTGAAATAACTTCGTGAAGGAGGCAGAATATCCAGGCATATCATATTTAGCCATCTGCTAAAAGCCATAAATTCTATAATTTTGAGGAAATAGTTATTTTTTATAAATATTCAGAGGACTGATGCTACCTTAATTGAGCCCTTCAATAAAAAAAATTGACCTTTCCACATTTTCACAATTTAAGAAACCTGCATTTTGATTTACTTATTAGTGTGTGTAGAATATTATGACAATAGATTCAGTGGTGGAGGGTCAAAAATGAATTAGACAATCACAGTCTTGCTGTGCTTTTATGGCTTCCAAATTCTTCAAACAATTTCTTCACACCATAAATTCAACCCGACAGAGATTCTTCTCAGAGACATCTAACTGTGGTTTATCACAGGGTAATTTATATGTGTACTTGACTTCATAAAATAAGATTTGCCACAAGGAGTAAAAATGCACACAGGAAAATTAAATTTTCAAAATTATAACATTTAAAAAATAGTTTTATTTTAAATATTCGGATAGATACCCTCTAACTTGTCTCTCCTGACACTATGCAACTGAATACATGGTATCTGGACATTGACCATTTTTTCCTTAGTAGATATATTGATAGTTTAATGGCGGACAGCTGCTAACAGCCTTCAACAGCGCTCCTAGCTTTTTCGATTTTTTGCAGGTGTAAACAACAGTTGGGTCAGTGAAACATATCTATAAGTTTATTTTAAGTGTTAATTAATAGTTTCGTGTCATTTAATATTATGTGATAATGGGTGGAAGAGGTAATACATCTACTTATTCAATTGAAGACACTGTAAAGCGCGTCTTGTCCGACTCTCTGTAAGACAAGGTGTTGCTGCAGGTGTTGGCAACCATGATTAAGAACGAAGTTGTGGCGGAACTTCAAAGAACTATTGAAAACAACACTATAGTGATTGAAAATCTTAAAAAACAATTGAAGATAAAGATAGAGTGATAAGCAATTTACAGACAAAAGTGGATGACTTAGAGCAGTATCAGAGACGACAATGTTTACGTGTTTTCGGGGAGGACACTGATATTAAGTCAATTAAAATAGCCCAGAAAATCGGCGTGGATCTCTCTATTACTGACATTGACAGGAGCCAATGTGTTGGTGTATGAAGGGAAGATAGGCCGCGCCCTATTATAATAAAATTGATCAGTTACCGTAAAAGAAGAGAGATGTTCGTAAATAAGAAACATCTTAAGGGATCGGGCATAACAATCCGAGAAGATTTAACAAGAATGCGCCACCAACTATTGAAAGACACTATTGATAAATTTGATATACGCAATGTCTGGACATTGGACGGTGTTATATTCGCTAAAGTTGGTGAATCAAAAAAGCATATCACCAGTGCTAGTGACCTATGTTAATTTAAGCCTTTAGCGTATTATAGGGTATGTTTTTTAATGTCATATAATTTAAAAACCATTTAATTAGCCTATCTCTTATTTTTAATATATATAATTTTTTTCAATAATTCTTAAATTAATAATTAAGCTATAGCAATTTCTCTAGGCTAATTAGGTTAACATTTACTTTATTTGCTCAGAATAGTCAAATTTATTTTATTATTACTAATATTTATTTTTCTCTGTTCTTAATAGTGTGTTAATTCAGTTAAATTTTTCATTATTTGATCCATTATTGGAACTGTGTTAAAATAGCAGTATTGGAAAATGTTAAATAACATCGTTTACTACTTATAAAAGTGGTGGTGTAAAATTCTCAAATATAGATACTTCTAAAAGAAGCCGGCCGTTGTCGATGGCAGTGTCATCTACCTGACAGCGGATGAAACAAGAATTATTATAGATGTGTATAGCCTATGTGGAAAGAAATGTTAATGTTTGTGCCAGGTGTGGATTGATGTAGTGGGCTGCACAGTAGTCTGGAGAACTAGAGGTCCACGGTTAGATTCCTGGTTCACACATTAATTTTTGTTTTCACAATATCATAATAATATTATAATATGATCCATTATTGGAACTGTGTTAAAATAACAGTATTGGAAAATGTTGAACTTACTACTGAATAATAGGAGCATGAAAATAAATTAATGTGCAAACTATTTAAGAAGGTATATTCATAGTTGTATAATAATACTATCTTTTATTTTGTAGAAAACAATAATTTGTTATTGTTGTGCTCCACAGCAAACATATGCACAATGGAGGATAGTGTTTGGAATCATATCAGCGACATATGCTGGAGGAACAGTGATGTACCTGATTTTTGGAACAGGGGAACTACAGAAGTGGAACACCGTAACCAGTCCAAAAACTAATGGAACAGCAGAAGAATCTGACAAAGAGAAACTACCTCTACGTGATGTCAAGACATAGTGAATTTTCACAAAATAATGTTTTAACATGTGTGTGTATATATAATAAATACTATTTTTTCTGAAGACACTATTTTTAATTGAATGGTTCAGATGGTTAAGTAAAATTAGTTTTTTTAATTATATTTCTGCAGTTTTTTTTTACAAATGTGTATAAATGTAAGTATGTGATATGAAACAGGAAGAGCCAATAAGAAATTCCTAGAATCATGCCATTATAATATTTGATTTTGCAGTTTTATTGGTAAATATTTATCACTGTATGTTATAATGGAAGTTAACCCCAGTCATAACGTAGCGTAAAAAAAGGATATTTATAATTTAAATGATCTTTGGCCCGAGCGGTTGGCCTTGGATTTTTGGTGGGAGAACTTCACATATAAACACATTAACAATAAAATACCATTATTTATTAAAATATAACAAAACATAAAGAAAAATATTAAACCATACATATAAAGCAAAGTGATTAAAGCAGTGAAAAATCGCCATATTGAAATGCGCCGAATATATTTAAAAAACTAGATAATACTCAGAGGGAGAACCATTTAAAAACAACTTTAGGTTATTATGTTTGACCCTTTGGTCTTCCCATGATAAAGTATATTCTTAATAATTATCCAAAATTATTCTAAGTTATTTGACCCTTTGGTCTTCCAAATTATTCTAAGTTATTTTTCTCCAGAATCTTTTGACCATTTAAAAAAAACATGAACTTTTTTAGAATGATGATATAAATTGATGTTTCTTAATCATGGAGAACTCCACTCGTCCCGGGGGGGGGAACCCAAAGCGAATGCTTCGGTTCCCCAGCTTCATTCTGTTTTGGTTAAAAAAATCGCGAATATTTATATGATAATTTTTAAGTTCCTAATCGGGGGAAACTCTGCTCAAAACAATTAGAGGAACACTATGAAATATGCAAATATTTTTTCATTGGATAAAGGTACAAACATGAAATTAATAAAGTACATTATTTGTGGTTATTTATTTATTTATTTATTGCTCATGTCAGTAAAAACAAATGAATAACGCTGACAATTAACTTTTCAAATAATTCCGCTATGTAAGCAATTGAATCTTGTGCTTATTTTTCAAAGTTAAACACTCGTTATATAGAGTTAGTATCGTGTATGGCCTCCACGACATTCGATGACACTTTGGCACCTTCGTGGCATGCTCCCAATAAGATTCTGGATTTCCTCTTGCGGGATATTCTCCCATTCCTCCTTCAGAGCATCTCCAAGTTGCTGCAGAGTTTGTGGAGCTTGATGTCGGTTCCTGACCTTCCTGTCTAGAAGATCCCACAAGTGTTCAATAGGGTTGAGGTCTGGGCTGACCGCTGGCCACTCCATTACCTCAATTTCATTCCTCCTCAGGAAATCCCTGGTGACAGCCGCAGAATGTGCCCTGGCATTATCCTGCATAAACAGAAATCCAGGGCCTACTCCAATGGCAGCAGGTACTACATGCTCTTCCAGAACGTGCTCGATATACCGGACAGCATTCAGTCGCTGGGGAACAAGTACAAGGTCCGTACGATTGTTGTACATAACTCCGGCCCACACCATTATGGAACCTCCTCCGAATCTATCAATTTCCTGTACAGCCTCTGCAGAAAATCTTTCTCCTGGCCGTCCCCACACCCTCAATCGACCATCACAACGTGTAAGACGATACCTGGATTCGTCCGAGAAGAGCACAGACTCCCACTGGTTCAGGTTCCAATCACCATGGTTTTCAGCATACGTACGTCTTGCTGCCTTATGCCCATTTGTTAAGCGTGGTTTTTTAACGGGCCTTTTTGGACGAATATTCTCTTTCCTTAATCTGTTCCTTATGGTTTGGTCTGAAACCCGGATTCCGGAAGCCATATGAAGGTCATTCTGCAGGTCTTTTGCAGTTTTTGTACGCTGTCGAAGAGCAGAAAGAACAACGTATCTGTCATCCTGGGGGCTTGTTTTAAATTTACGGCCCTGGCCACGTCTTCTACAATACTGACCTGTCTCTCTGTGCCTGTTGCGTAACCTGGACACCACGGAAGGAGAAACCCCAAGCTCTCTAGCCACTTGTCGCAGAGATTGACCTTGTCGTAAAAGATGTAGAGCATGATACACTTCAAACTCATTTAAATGCCTCATTTTGTCAGAGACTTCAATAAACAAGGCAATAATCAACATTCGTCACTATAGCAACATCAGGAAGCTTACCAATTAGAAGTGGCCAGTGCCTTCCAAAATAAAAAAAATTCTCTATATTTGTTATTTGAGGTAATTTCTCTGTATTTAGGCCATGGATCTTTAAACTTTGTATCCAATGATAAAATTAATAATTCAATTTACATATTGTCCAACTTTCAGCATCACAGCTTTAAAAAACAATTACTTATTCAATTTATTACAAGTGTTCCTCTAATTGTTTTGAGCAGTGTATTAGTAGGCACAACACTGTACATGATAAACTCTCAAAATTTTGGTAAATTATGTTACATAGTATGTCTTTTTTTAATTGATTGAGAATTGAACCTAAATCATGATTTTTTATAGTTAAAATATTCTATACATGCTTCAAATGAAACTTTATAATTTATTCTATAGTTGGATATCAAATTATGATTATGTAAAAATGAAAGAAACTTGTGTAGTTCAAAGAATTTTTTATTAGAGCTAAACAACATAAGGATAAAACTAAAGTATTTTAGATATCACAAGATCCTCACTTGCTTTAAGTTAATCATCAGGAAAAATTTCAAAATGACTCCATGGCCAAAGTTAGTATAGGATAAAACGAGTATAGTGTAGTTAGCTAGGTCTAAGTCCATTTTTTTAAACAGTATATTAATTATCAAATTAATATTGAGAAGCTAAAGTTATTACTATGATAGAAATAAGTAAATTAATGAACACAATTAAATTATTGTAAATCAGTGGTAAAGAGAAAATTTTTTGCCTGAACCGGGAATCGAACCCCGAACCTTTAGCTTTCCATGCTACTGCTCTGTCCACTGAGCTAATCCAGGCTTCATTCCCATCCAAGCAGAAATGATTCATTGCAATTGAATATGGGACCAGTAGAGTAAGGTAAAGGAAGGATTTCTGCTTGGATGGGAATGAAGCCTGGATTAGCTGAGTGGACGGAGCATTAGCATGGAAAGCTAAAGGTTTGGGGTTCGATTCCTGGTTCAGACAAAAAATTTTCACTTTACCATTGATTTACAGCATATTAATTATTTAAGTTCAAAATATATCTTAACAAACAGATAGCTTTTTATAGCTTTGACAAACTATTTTATTCTAGGGGAAATTAAACATATCACCGTCTTTCTATGTGTCAAAAAATAACAAGTTCACTAATTTAAAATACCTAAATACAATAAATAAGGCGAGTCTCATAAATCATTGTTCTTTTGGCCAAGTTTGCATATCATCAACAGTTTGTCCTGACTATTGAAGTTTATGTCCTAATTTAATATAAATTGATATTCATGTGGTATTAAAATGTTTGTACCATGCAAAGGTTTATTTGTTTAAATTTTAGTAATGAAAGAAAGAAAAAATATATGTAAGGATCCCTAATATCTGCAATAAAATTCAGTGATTTTTATTCTCTAGACACAATAGAAAGACTTGGGACATTGACCATATCATCCTGAATCATTTTTATTAAAATGTCTAGCAATGTTTTGTACAGCCTTTATATTTTCATATTTATTCATATATATATATATATAATTATCATTTTTCACCACATTTAATAGGATAGTATCAAGAAATTCAAAATTAAATCTAACCTAGGTGTCAAATGAATAATTAGAATGGTAATAATGTTAATTTATTATTACCATCTTACACAAGGAACAATAAAATGATCTGAGTTAATTAGACAAGTCACAATTACACATTTTGGGATATAACTATTTTATAACTTGAGAAATTCTATAATTATCAATTCTTGTTTGTTATTTTACTTCAAACACACATTTTACAAATAAATGGATAATTGCAGAATTTATATCACAAAACATGCAAATATGACATTTCTAATTAATTAAATTAATTAAATTTTAAAATCTCAATTTTCTCATTTCAAGCTATTCTCACTTGTCAGAATAAACTAGAAGCAAATTACAAAATGTGATAAATCTGAATATTTATATTGTGGAAGTAGATTAATTAAATTAGAGAATGCAATTATTATTGTTCAAATCAATAAATCACATGAATCAGAACAATTTGCTCTTCGGGTGTTATAAACTTTTTATGTCTTCTTATATTAGGAAGAATATTATTAATGTTAAGTCTCAAACATCCTAAGGATGGACACACCCATGCATAATCAGGGTACTCAGGTAGAAATTATTGAGAAATCTCTGTGCAGAGAGAGGTTGTTCATCTGGTAAATCATTACAAAATTGAGCATAAACTTATGAGTTGCCATGCAAATATTTTTATCACATTGGACTGTAAAATAGTAAAAAAATGGTGCTTTTCATTTTTTTTAATTTTCATTAATCATTTAGGTTCATTTTAACTTGTAAGCCATATTACAACACTGCAGTAAGAATTTACCAATGTCCTGTATAAATACCATAGGCCTATGTATAACATACTACAAACTTAAGATATTCAAAAGAATCATGTTCATTGCTGAAGAAACATGAGAACAGAATCCTCTAGTAACTTATAAATTATATTTTTGCAGACTGTGAACAAAAATGTTTGTCTATTATGACTTTTACATGTTATTTTAAATAAATAATTTGACATTGTACACCTTTTGAATTACGTTTTATGATTCTGCTATAATTTACAATACTCTAATGTTATGCCTTTTTTTATTTTTTATTTATTTCCTGTAATTTCTAAATGGAAATCAGTAAAGTTCCCCCAGCGTACTCTGCTTCCAGCCAGCCAGCCAGCCGTTTCACTTGTTTCCAGCTTTTCCCTCTTTCCTTTGCTTCCTTCTCTATTGATCACTTCCAAATTTTCCCAGGTCATCCCCTTTTTCTTACTCCTTGCAGATTCCAATCTAGTGCAGTCTTCTTAGTATGCCGTTTGAATTATGTTGTATCATTCTGCTATAAATTAAAATACTGTTATGTTATACCTATTTTTATTTTTTATTTATTTCCTGTAATTTCTAAATGGAAATCAGTAAAGTTACCCCAGCGTACTCTGCTTCCAGCCAGCCAGCCAGCCGTTTCACTTGTTTCCAGCTTTTCCCTCTTTCCTTTGCTTCCTTCTCTATTGATCACTTCCAAATTTTCCCAGGTCATCCCCTTTTTCTTACTCCTTGCAGATTCCAATCTAGTGCAGTCTTCTTAGTATGCCGTTTGAATTATGTTGTATCATTCTGCTATAAATTAAAATACTGTTATGTTATACCTATTTTTATTTTTTATTTATTTCCTGTAATTTCTAAATGGAAATCAGTAAAGTTACCCCAGCGTACTCTGCTTCCAGCCAGCCAGCCAGCCGTTTCACTTGTTTCCAGCTTTTCCCTCTTTCCTTTGCTTCCTTCTCTATTGATCACTTCCAAATTTTCCCAGGTCATCCCCTTTTTCTTACTCCTTGCAGATTCCAATCTAGTGCAGTCTTCTCAATGGCTCCGTCTGGTTTTCTCAATGTGTGGCCTATCCATTTCCCACTTTCTTTGTTTTATTTAGTGACATTTTTGAGATTGCTTGGTATTTCTCCACAGTTCTTCATTTGATATTATTTCCAGCAATCTCACATTTAAAATACGCCTCAGACATCTGTTTACAAAGGTCTGCAACTTTTTATTTGCTGCTTCTATAAGTTTCCATGTTTCACAACCATAGAGGGGGACAGATTTTATGTTGGTGTTGAATAGTCTAAGTTTTGCCTTCAAAGAGATATTCATAGTTTTCCATATGGGTATAACCACACAAATGCTCCATTAGCTAGACAAATTCATCTTTTTATATCTTCTGCTCCTTCGGTTTTTGTAACCGTTCTTCTTCAATGTCAACATCATTAACCATATGTGGGACTTGGTTTAAGTAGTAGCCGTTTTAATGTTATTACTGTGGTTGTTAAAATTAAACTTTATTATAATAATATTAATTGGTGTTTCCCGTATAATGTATCATATTTATATTATTATTATTATTATTATTATTATTATTATTATCGTATCATTATTGTTATTACCCTATAAAATGTTGTTTGTACATGACATTTACATTGTTACATTTATTGTATCTTTAAGTGTTTATAATTAGTATAGTGTATATCTATATTTGTCGAATATTTATTTGTATTTGTACTGGTTGAGTGGAAGAGAGGGCCTTATGGCCTTAACTCTGCCAGAATAATTAAAGTATTATTATTATTATCATTATTATTATAATAATAATAATAATTATTATTATTTATTATTATTATTATTATTATGCGAGTGTTCATGTTGCTGGTTATTAATTATTAACTTTCATAATGGTTATGTGGGCTTATCAATACCTGTGCATCATTCTGTGTCTCTAAATCTATTGTTGAAGTTTAACTAATCCTTCGGATGTCAGTGAGATTAATCACTACCCCATTTAAATCGGTTTATATCTGAGGTCCCACTCAATGGAGTTATGAATACCTATTCTAACACCTTTTGCACTTCAAAATCAATCTAGAAGATATTTATCGAAATTTACTATTATTATTGATATTTTATGTCATTTTATTTTTGATTGGTTATAAATTGTCATTAATTTATTTTGTAAGCTTAAATAACGCATAATTATTCTTTTTGTTGATTATCATGATTAAAGTTGGATCAGAGTTAATTTTTAGTGGTTTATCTTTAGGATGGTCCGAAAAAATATGTTTCTAAGTTTCCGATTTAATTATTTATTTATTTATTTATTAATCCCTTTTGTTTTGTCTCATTGATTTCTTTACCATGAATCTTAATTTATTTATGTCGTTTTATTGTAGAACTTAGAAGTATTTGATTAGTATGCAAGTGGTAATTTATTATAACTTGTGTAGTTTTGCCTGCTATATATATATATTAAAGTTACTCACATCGCCTCAACGTTTTTAACGTCCACTGCCACGCCGTAGCGTAGTGGTTAAGGCACTGAGCTACAAGCCGGAGGGTTCAAGTCCCGTTGGGGTCAGGATTTTTAAACTGACCCAAACCCTCTGGCGGCACCATGGCCCTGGGGTCGACTCAGCCTCTAACGGAAATGAGTACCAGACGCTTGTTCTGGGGGTAAAGGCGGCCGTCACGCAGGGCTGACAACCCGGCTGACATAAAGTGGCGATTGTCTAGAAAAAGTGGGAGCCTTAACTTCCTACTACCCCAAGGGCCTCCGGGTCTGTTGTGGGATCACTTTACTTTACTGCTAGCCGCCATTTTGTCCGTCCACATTGCCTTCCCATTTTTTGAATCTGAGTCCCCTGGTGCAAATTATTCTCGTTATACACCCGTAATTTAGATATTTATTTAAATCGAACAATACGATTGAATTTAGAATTTGCCAGCCTAATTTGAGGAGTGATGCATATCGGATGTGTAATGCTACATACAATCCCTTGAGGGCCTAGCAGTGGCGTAGCGTGGCTTATACATTGGAGGAAGCGCAACCATAAGAACATCAATACCGCTAGTACAACTACTAATACTATTACAGTAACTACAATTACTACTACTGCTTAAGTACTACCACTACTATAATAATGCTAGCCTTATTTTACTTCTTGTAGAGCAACTTTATCCTCTTTGTCTTTGCAGCAAAGATGTTTAATGTTATCGAAGAATGTTTGATTCAAATAAACAATTTTTGATATATAAATAGCTAATATCCGACGTACGCTGCTATACGTAAATAAATGAAAGTTAGTGTGATTTTATGTTTAGTTGAAACGGTAAAATAATTATAAATTTGTATCATAAATATTTTTAAATACGCCGTGCTGATTACCGGCATCTTCTTATCTCGATCCTCTTAGCATAAATGAGCTGAAAGACGAAAATTAATATGTTTTTATGTTTAGTTGAATAAATAGTAGAAAAATAATTACAAATTTATATCGTAATTATTTTCATATACCCCCGTGCTGATTACCCGGCAATCTACTTATCCCGATCTTTTTGGCATAAATGAGCTGAAAGACAAAATGCGTAATTGTGTATTACCGTAAAAGAATTATCCGCCGGGTGCTGCTATGCTTGCTCGGGAATCTACTTGGCAACAATGAAAGACAAAAATGTTTATTGTGAGTTATCTGTTAAAGATAAACTTTGCTATCGCAGACTTTTTTTTTGTAGAGTTTTTTTTGAGATACTTAATTCTGTGTGCATTAATGTCGTGAATTTGTTATTGTTAAGGCAGCATAAGTCATTTAAGCGTCCAAAATCACTTTTTTCGCGTTTTTCACGAAAGGGTGATTTTTAAGGGTGAAGGGGTTGAATATTACAACTATCTTATAGCCTATAAATTTCCAGGGAAATCCTGGACATTTTGCAAAAAGCCCCATCACAATCGGATGAACTATATGGCAGCGCATAAAATACAAACAAATATTCATTTTTATATATTAGATAAGCAGATATAGGCCTATATTAATATAATTCACTACAATTACATATCTACGGTAGAGTTTCATACATCTGCACGCGATAGTTTCGGGTGAATATGTTCTGTCATTTGGTGACTGCAGCTATTTTAAGGTCCGTTTGGGCCGCCCATCTTCTAGAACTTTTATTAACTTTTTCGTCAAAAGTAAGTGTGAAGAATTACTTATTTTTTAGTTGTTCGATTACACAACAATATGAACTACTTTCATTAAATAATCCGTTGCAAGCATAGATTGGCTGGTCTGAGTTTAAATCGCACATTGTTAATGCACCACATGGTTCTTACAACTAGAGAGGTATTGGCAAATACCATGTAGTCAGAACATCACAGCGCTTCCACAAGTCATGTTCAAGTTCCTCACTTCTTAAAACCTATTATTTCTTGTAGAAATAACAAAACTGGTGTTGTTACTGTTATTTAATATTATGGGGTGAAACATGAAAAAAACAGTAAATAAAAACCATGCTAAATAATTTCCGATTAATTTTTAAAATAAAAAAATAACATAAAAACATTTCTTGCCACAGGCAGGAGAACATAGGCAAGGGGCTTTGCGGGGAGAGGAGACATCGGTTCTCTATGTAGTGAAACGTGTTGAGAGCGTCAAGTCAGGCATGCGCAGTGCATTGAAGACATATTCCTGGCGCTCGGCGGATGAAAGACTGACCAGAACCATGGAGACTAAAGAAGTGGAAATACTAACAGTTGATATAATTATTTGAAGCCCCTCACGGATGATTTCACTGCAATAATATTTACGTACATGTATATGACGAGGAGAATTTATTTTTATTGTAATTAGATAGATATGGTATGTTTTGCATCTATTGATAGGGAAGCGGTGCTTTCAGAGCCTAAATGGACGCTACGCCCCTGGGGCCTACTACATTATTTGTAACTGTGAGGTGCGCAGAAAAGATTTGTTTGCCAAAGAATTTCATTAAATGTTACAGTCAATTGTTGTGAGATATCTCATGCTAAAAATACGTCTTTTAACATATTTATATTCATAAAACATTGCTTTCTGTAGCTTCTTATTTCAAGTTATTTCTAGTTGTTTAGGTTAAATCGTTTTATTTGTGCATTATATAATTTTGCTAAGAGATATAAATGTTTTAAATGAAGTTGTGTTTTTATTTAAAGAGTTTTTCTATATTCTATGATCATTTAGAGGTTTGCAGAGTACAGATGTTTTCATCGTATTCAGTTAGTTGTCTAAATATAGAACTTCCACTTACCACAACCAATAGCCTGTCTAAAACCGTCAATGAGATATAATTGAATAGGTTTTCATCACAGCTTAAAATAATGACCCTTTTGGGACGCTACCCTATAACCTGTAACAATCCAGGTTATAACAATTCTCTATCCTAATTCGCTGATATAACTCTATCTATCTATCTATCTATCTATCTATCTATCTATATATATATATATATCCAACTATATAGGCCTATCTATATCTATAATGACGTAGCCCATTGCTGAGCCTCTCCTTTGTAAGGAGTTACTAGACAAAGTAAATTTTTAGTTAGCTTATTTGCTCAGAGATGTCATGGATGGCATGCAGTCAAGACACCGACCCAATTACACGTGTAACAGGCAAGTAAGGCATTAATAGGACATTAATATCGGTAAATTTTGCTTAGATGCCTCTTTATACAGGCTTAAGGATCTTTTACAAGTGTGAAAATCTTCAGACTCGGGAACCACGGCTTAAATTCCCTCCTGGAGGACTTGTTCCTTGGATTTTACCGTCCTAAAAAATCCATCGATCGCAGCCAGGTTTTAACCCGCGACACTCAGAACCAGAGGCAAGGAGCATAACCACTAGTCCACCGAAGCCATTGCTGTTATCTTATATATAAAAATCAACGTTTGTTTGTTTATTGTATGTTTGTTTGTACTTTATACCGTTGATCCGATTGTGATGGGGTGTATTGCAAAATGTTCAGGAGATTTCCGGGATGAACATAGGCTATAAGAGAGTTTTGATACTCAATTCCTACACCCTTAAAAATCGCCGTTTGTAGTGGAAAAAAGGAGCTATTTGGACTCTTAAATGGCTTACGCTACCTAAACCATAAGAAATGCACAAAATTAATGTACACAATTGAATATCTCAAAAAGCTCTACAAAAAGTACGCGACAGCATATGTTTATCTCTTACGGATAACTCACAAAAACCATTTTTGTCTTTCATTGATACCAAGAGAATAATACCCATTCGGGTGAACCTTTCATCTTTATTATTGATACCGAGAGTCCCGCACCGTAGCCGAGTGGTTAAGACAAGAAGTCTTGGCGCAGATTTACGGGACTTACGCTGGTTCGAGTCTCCATGGGAGGAATTTTTTTTCTCTTGGAATTTCGGCCAGTATGGGACCGGTGCACAGTGCGGACAGAAATAAAATCTAGCTGGAAAAAAAAAAAAAAAAAAACTATTTTCACTCACCCTCATCAATTTATAATTTTTTTCCACTGTATCATTATCATAGTACATTCACGAATTTAGGTCATTTGTTGACCTGTTTCGTCCTCAAGAGAAACACCATCCAAAAGTCTTTTGAGAAGACGTCCTGGTCTTCTTCTTCCAGCAGGTTGATATCTTAACATTTGTTTGGGAATCCTGTGATCTTCCATTCGATGAACATGTTGCATCCATCTTGACTTATAATCATAAATTTTGTTTTCTAAAGGTTCCATGTGTAATTCTTTTAAGATGTCTTCATTTTTTTGTGATCTAATATAGGCTAATTGTTAAATGGCGGTTCTTAACTTATCTGCAAAGGAGGGTACAATTCTAATGTTTATGAATACAATATAAACATCGGAAGTTGCCAAAGGTTAAGAACTCATCTGATCTATATCCCAATTGTGTTATTAGCGTTGTGTGTTCAAGTTCAGTGAGCTATTCTTCTTATTCTATATGGATACCTCACCTCAAGGTTTGTAATTTTATTGATATATTTAACGTTTTATATATAACCAGATATTATGTTAAATACATGTGGAATCATACCTTCCATGCACTACAAAATTTACAAAATCTTCTTATTTTAAATTGAGTTACAAAGAAAACAGTTCTGAACAGTAGTACAAATTTTAGTTATAAGATAGAGTAATTGTGGACTTTAGTTCCCGCACAATAACATGTGTGCATATTATTGCGTTTTTTAATTAGCTTTCTCATTACAAGAGACAACGAGCAACTGAGGCCTACCGTTGCGCGAAGAGAATAATTTTTTGATTTAATATGGAGAAAAATGTTAGGTAGAGGCAATAAGTTATCATTTGGTAAACAAATTAGGGGTAGGGGGATGTTAGAAGAATGTTTGAAATTATATTAAAAATCAATATTTTTTAAAAAAAAAAAAAGCAATTTTCTCAAACATACGAAGTTGTGCGCGAGAAAAAAAATTCTAATGAAATATTCTGATTGGCTAGGAGTGGATATTAATTTTCCCGTTATGAAGAATTAATTTAGAACAATGACAGTCGTTGGAAAATTCTGTTACATCTGCTTATGGAATTGGAAGACCCAAAATAACTTTCGAAGAGGCTGGAATAAAAGAAATGTTCACTTAAGCAGGAATTCTCTCGCGATGAACTTGCTCTTGCAATAGAAATATCACTTTGGTTATTTGGTAAACGGGATACTGCTGATGTTTTAAAGACATTACTAAAAAAATCACAAAAAATAGCTTCAAAATAATAATAAACATTACAAATCACTCCGCTCAACTGCCCTATCTTCTATGTCGGACAAAGCATTTTTTTTTGACAATAAAATACAATATGTCGATATATTAACATGAGACTAGGTGTCAAAAAGAGAGGTTGTGATATTTTATCCACTCTATAATGCTTCTAGGGAAGAAAATTTCTTATGCTACCTTTCCCAAGACTGACATTTCAGCAGAAATAAGACTTTTTTTGTTTTTATTCCAGCCTCTTCGAAAGATATTTTGGTTCTTACAATTCCATAAGCAGATGGAACAGGATTTTCCAACGAGTATCAGTGTTCTAAATTCTTAATAACGGGAATGTTTACATTTACTTTTAGCCAATCAGAATATTTCAGTAGAAATTTAACTATTTTTTTCTCTCGCACAACTTCCTATGTTTTAGAAAATCCCTTTTTAAAAAATGTTTTTATTTTTTTTAAACATTCTCCGAACATCCCCTAACTGTAATCTATTAAGAGGATCACTTATTGCCTCTATCGATCACTTTTCTTCATATATTAAATCACACAATTCTTTGCGCGCGAAGATTGGCCTCAGCTGCCGGCCGCCTCCTCTAATAAAAAGGCTAATTACAAAAAACGCAATAATTTGCATACATGTTATTGTGCGGGAATTGAAGTCCATAAATCACTCTATGTTCCAACTAAAATATGTACTACTGTTCAGAACTGTTTTTTTCGTAGCTCAATTTAAAGTAAAACGATTGTGTAAATTTTTTAGTGTTTCGAATGTATGATTCCACATGTATTTAACACAATATCTGGTTTATAGTAACACATTGAATATATCAATGAAAAGTACAAACCTTGAGTTAAATTATCCATATAGAGTAAGAAAAATAACTCGCGAACTTTAATGCAAAACGTATTTATTTCTACAACTGGGATGCGGACCAGATGAGTTCTTAACTATCGGCAAAATTCCGATGTTCATATTGTCTACATAAATTTTAGAATTCCACCCTCCTTTGCAGATAAGTGAAGAACAGTGATCTGGCAATAATTTTAGAGTGAAGAAAGATGAATTGGCGAGAGTTAGTAAAATACTATTTTTCCAGCTAGATTTGGTATGTGGCCCACTGTGCGGTGCCCACCCAGCATCGTGAGGCATTTGTGTAGCTACAATAAGTAGCGACTCCAGGTTGAGAATACCAGCTATAACGGCTGGAGGATCCGACATGCTGACCCCATGTCATCCTACACTGACTAGATGATCGTCTACCTCTGTGATTAACACATGTGGATGTGAGGCCAACAGCCAGCTAGTCAGCCAAAAGTCTTCTAGGCCTGTCGTGATTTGAGTTTTTCTTATACCTAGAAGATCGAGATAAGTAGATTCCCGGGCAAGCGTGCTCTGCCATACCGTTCATCCGATTCAGATGTGGCTTTTTGAAAAATGTTCAGGAGATTCCGAGAATGAACATAGGCTAGAAGTGAGTTGTAGTACTCAACCGCTTCACCCCTAAAAATCACCCTTTGTAGTGAAAAACGTGAAATAAACTCTCTATTTTGACGCATAAATGGCTTACGCTGCCTAAACCATAACAAATACACAAATTGATGTACACAGAAGTGAACATCTAAAAAAACTCTACAAAAAAGTAGAGTATAGCAGCGTACGGCTGGTGGTAAAAACACATTAACATTTATTTATGAGTAGCAGCGCACGCCGGGTATTAGCTAGTAATTAATAAAATGAAATCTATCTTATAGAGTCTAATCCTTGTTATCATAGAGAGCATAAATGTTTTCTGTTGCATATTAACTGTCTGTGAAATATAGCAATCACATATTTTAAAAAATTTACACTAGTTAGTAGATAAACTCCGTATGATGTTTTTTACAGTCCTAACAAATCTTTAGAAATATAGTATTTATGTAACACTAGGTACAAATGGGTTAATATATCTATCAAACAACAGGACAATATATTTATCATACAATTAATCAAGGTATTTGGTACCTACTTAATCTCCCATTCATGGCACCACAGGCCTGGAAGATCCTTAGTCTAACTGCCAGCTGCTGGCTTCACATCCACATGTGTTAATTACAGAGATGGACAACCATCAAGTTTTTAGTCAGCATATCAGTTACCCAGTCATATGACTGGTTTTCTCAACTTGAAAATGGTTCTTATTGTTGCTTCTAAATTCCTTACAATGCTGGATGGGCACAGTCCCATATTGGCCAAAATTCCAGTACAAAATTTCTTCTCTCGCAGGGAATCAAACAAGTGCAAGTCCTTCACTCTGCACTTTAATCCTTAAACCGCTCAGCTACACGCAGGGTTACCCACTTAATCTATTGATTATACCCATGCATGGGATCTTTAAAAAGAAAATACCTAATCAAGTTTTAAATTCAGATCTGTAAATCAACAGGCAGGTGTGTTACAATCTGACGTAACATAAGAGTATTTGTTTAATATAAATATATATAAATAAACTATGCTACAATATGCAGAGCGGCACATTACACCTTTGTTAACAACAGCATAATTATACAAACAGAGCAACTCTGCTTCAGATACATCATTTTCCAATGGATAACATTCGCATAAAGGAAGTATGATGTTAATTTGGTATTCATTATAACACATTGTTAAAATAAAGATGTTAAACATTTGTCATAAAACAGAAGTTTTGTTAAATTCTGTGATAATTTATTAAATTTTAACATTCAGACGACATAGTATTTAGTGACGACCAAAATGGGAAATGATTTAGAAAAGAATATCAAAGTATAAAATATATAATATGGAGAGCAGCAAAAAAAGTTCATGGTTATAAAAAGGAAAGAAGAAGAATAAAAGACCCTAGGTATTGGAACGAAGATATACCAGCAGCAGTAAAGGACAAAAAAGAATCATATCTAAAATATCTTCAAATAAATAATAAAGAAAATTTGGAAGATTATAAATTAAAAAGAAATATAGTAAAAGCAAAAATAAAAGAAACCCATCTGGAATCTTGGAACAGATATTTGCCATGATACTTATGGAAGGTGAAATATAGCGTGGAAAATAATGAGGCGTCTCAAATCTACAGAAAGAGAGAAAGCTATACTATCATGCATAACAGAAGAAGAATGGATAAGTTATTATAAGGATTTGCTATGGGACAATACAAAAGAGAATACACAGAGTGAAGAATGATGAAAAGAACAATAGATTTAATAACATTAGAGGAACTGCAAGATGCCATAAAAATAGAATGGCTCCAAGTACAGATAAAATCACAGTTGAAATATTGAAATATGGTGAATTAATATTACAATTATGATTACTATATTTATTGAATGTGTTGGAGAAGTAAATAAATTCCATTTGGAAAGTTTCAGAAACTATTTCATTGTTTAAGAAAGAGCAAAGAAATGAGTGTAAGAACTACAGAGGGATAAGTTTACTAAATGTTATGTATACAATTTATGCAAGAATTATTAATTCCAGATTGAAAGTATTGAATAATGTGTAAATCAGTGAGGAACAGAGTGGATTTAGACTTGGTATATCATGTATGGATAATGTTTTTACATTGAAGCAGATTATAGAAAAACATAGAGAATTTATTATAGAAACCCACGTGGCCTTTATAGACCTAGAAAAAACCTTCGACAAAGAGAAACACCCTTTATTATGGAAGATAATGCAAAAAAAAATACCCGATACACCTAATAAAAACTATTCAAAGTTTATATGAAGATACAAAATATGTCTTTGAAGTAAATGGAAAATGAACAGAAGAAATTAGAACTGTGGTTTAAAACAGAGGTGTTGACTTTCCCCAATGCTTTTTAATATACATGTATGTAGACTACATTCTTGATGAATGGAATTAATTAGTTCATAAGGGATTAAACATTTGATGAAATAAAACATTGAATTTATTATGTTTTGCAGATGATGTAGTATTAATTTTTGACAGAGAGGTCAATCTACAAAAAGCAGTCTATCAATATTAAACAATATATGTAAGAAGTATAATATAAAATTATGTAGAAGGAAATAACACTATGAGGTTGTGAACTTGGTTTTGCATCGAGAATGTCACAAAAGCAGTGACGAAAGAGATATGAGGTGAATAAAAAATCAACTCAGAATTAAATAATATAATACATTCAAAATTAAAAACTAAAGTAATGGTGTTTCAGAAAGGTCCCAGTAAGAACAAAAATTAGTAATAGAAGGTAAAGTTTTGGAACAGGTTTCGCACTTCCAGTATTTGGGCTGCGATATAACGTACAAGATATAAATAAGAAAATGCAGAAATTACAACATATTTGTGGAACAATCAGACAAACACTGAGAAACAAAGTAAGAAAGGAATGCAGCTAAGATTTTACTCAACGATGGCACTACCAGTGTCAATGTATGGAAGTGAGGCCTAGGTCCTGAAGGAAAAAGACAAAAAAAAGTAAAATATAAGCAGCAGAAATGAACTTCCTATGGACTGTGAATGGTTGTGCAAGAGAAGAACATATTAGAAATGAGAATATTAGAGAGGAACTAAAAGTACAACCACTTCTTCGACAAGTAGTAGAGCACAGGAACAATTGGACAGAACATCTACAAAGAATGACTGGGGATAGGATACCAAAGATGGCACTGATGTATAATCCTGGAGGACGAAGATCTGTAGGAAGACCAAGAAAACGCTGGGCTGAACAGATGTGAGATCGGAACAAGCAAAGACCTAAATCCGTTATGATGATGATTTATGAATCCAGCCATAACTGTTATAAATTCTTGCATTATTAATATCCATCTTTTATTTTTAAAAAATAACAAAGAGAAACTATTCATCTAACAAAATTTATGAAAGTCACAACAGTTTAAGGCAAGGTGATGATGCTGTGCCTCTGCTATTCAATTTTGTACTAGAGCAAGCAATTAAATCTCTAGAGGATAAAGATGTACGATTAAAATAGTATTAATGCATTGTTGGTATATATTGATAATACATTAGTATTAGGTTATAAGGAGGGAAACCACATACACATTCTATTAAATAACACTATGGAAATAAACAAAACTATACTATATGGTAACATGAAAAAGACATTATACGGTATAATGAAAATGGGTAGTTAATGAAGAATGAGGGAAATTTTGAAGAAGTGGCTGAATTCAAATACCTAGGAAGGTATTGGAAGGAAGAAGAAGAAGGAACAATATTTACAAATACGAGTATGAATGAAGTGCAAAAATAAATTAAACATAGGCTCAACTCTGGAAACACATGCTATTTGTCACATATGGAGCTCAAGTTTGTAAATTCAACAAAACTTAGGCCTATGTCGATGGAAATGGATTTCTTGAGGAGAGTAGCAAGACGTTAAAAAAAAACTGATTTGAAAAAAAAAATTAAATATTCAATAGTAGTTTATTCGCTAAAAGAGGAAAGTTGAATCTGTGTGAAAAGTAAGAGAGATGTACAGATGGTAGGTCTGGATAGATTATTATAGTTAATACTGTCTGCAGAGGATGAAAACACAATCGTATTTATAAGTCGCGGTCTTACTGTAGAAGCAGAGTCGTGTAGACACGCATTGAACCTCCTGTAGAGAGTGGAGGGGTTTTGTTTTCAAAAATTAATCTCTTCTATAACATAAACTTCTAGCTTTCATCCCAACTTCTCTTTAAAAAGTTAAACTTAGAAATATATACTACAGTTATTCTCCAATTGTTTTATATGGATGCAAAACATGGTCTCTTACTTTAAGGGAAGAGACAAGGTTACGAGAATTGACAATAAAGATCTCAGGATAATTTTTGGATCAAAAAGAGATGAATAGACAGGTGAATGGAGAGACTAAATATCGAAAAGCTACACATGATCTTTATGGGAAACTAAATTAACAGGAGCCGGGGCATTGCTTTAAAACCCTCACCAGAGAATATGCCATCCTTATCCTCGGCGATTCTCGCTAAGTGAGGTTCCGAGGCCGATGCCGATGCCGGAGTCTTGGATGATACAAGAAACTTACATCGCAAAGGTTGTGCGTAAGTTATTTTAAACTTTACGATATTAAAAAAATAACATTAGAATTTAAGTGAAATTATAACTATGATTCATTGATAAAACAGGTCATAAACTTAATAGAATTACTCTAATTCAGCCGAGTTCCCTTTGCTTGTAAAGTAATACCTTTTGGTATACAATTTGAACACACATAATATTTGATATTGTAAGAGTCCAACGACTGATTAATATCAATGACAATTTGTATCCAGATTTGTTTAACACAAATATTTTACATATTTATATTTGTTAATAATTTCACTACTTTTAATTTCATATATTTCATGTATTGTATAACTTTTGAGTGAGGTAACAAATCTCGAAATCAGAGCCCAGCCAATCTCGCACATTTGTATATCGACCTTGTTTCTGTCCTTGCATCCTTACGAAAACTCAATTGAAATGAAACAGGTCCTTTATTGTAGTCATTTCCTCTCTCTGGACAACAGTCGGCCGGGTGATTAAGATTCAAACCGATCGATCCGAAGAGAGAGACACTCTGTATCACTCTATGCATGAGACGTGCTTTGTTTTAACTTCTTGACTCTAGTAAATACAAGAATTATCTCGGTTTTCAAAAATATCACTTCATAATATATTAAAAAAATAAAAGAGTTATTGTACATCATGCCTGTATCTCTTCATATACTCATGAAGTCCATAATCAACATCATTATATTATCATCAAAGACCACGTGGCCTGTTACCTTCACTCTGTGGGAATTTCCCTCCACCTCTGTTTAGGATACCTGAATATTTTCCCCTGTGGATAGCTTATAGGTTTCTAAATTGATTCTTGTTTTGTATGGTACATTATATCGCCATTAAAATTGGGCAGTTTTTATGAACCCATATAATTTAACTCTGTGGATTAGTGTCAAAAGAGTCAATACCTTCGTCATTCTCACCTTTCCATAGTGCACTCCATTTAAAAAAAGTGTTCTAGCAATTAACAGCAGGATAACTATAACATTTGAATATAAAAGAAATGCTAAAAAAAGGCTGTGGCCTGACAAACTAAACCTCTTTATGCTATGAACCCATTTAGATCATATTTTATGTGGCTATTAAGTCTCCTGTGAAAACAATAATAATCTAGATTATTTCGGCCAATATGAGACCGTTGTCCACTCAGCATCATGAGGTATTTGGGTAGCTACAATAAGCAGCGGCTCCAGGTTGAGAAAACCAGCTATAAGGGCTAAGGGACCCGACATGCTGACCAAATGTCACCCATACACTGGCTGTGATTAACACATGAGTAAGTGAGGCCAGCAGCCGGTTGGCAGGCCAAGGGCCTTTTAGGCCTGTCGCGCCACGGAGAAAAATGTTATGAAAACGCTAATATTATCCATGTTCTTGTTATTACAATTGAAGGCATGAGAATGGTAAGTGGATAAAGACCACATTTTGTGAATTTGAGTTATTAGCACAAAATACAATTAGAATGCATGCTCCATCCAGAATGGTAATAAAATACTTCACCATTGCCAATAAATCAGAAGAAACTGTATGATATTATGAAGTTGGAAAAGTTTATTCCTCCAGGGTTTATTGAATTCTTGTGTTTTTTGCGGATAATGAATGTGAAGACTTATTTCATGTAACAATAATGTGACGTTATATATTATCTATATTTTAATTGGTTAATTTTTTCATAAAACTACATAATAATATTATCTGTGTAGCATTATTTATAACACATTATGTAAGTAACATAATTCAGATGAGTGGTTGTTTCAGTTCCACATATCAGTGATTTTGTTGCTGGGAAAAAATTCACAACTTTGATTGAGAATGAGAACAGGATAAATACATTCGACATTTTCTGTTAATAACTCACTTTAGGCTGACTTAATATTTACTGGTAATACTAAGAAAGGGGGAAGAAAGCCTAGAGGTAACAGTGCAGGAGGAGTGACTAAAAAAGAATTACTAAATGGTGAAATAAATTGATTAAAATAGTTTTTTTTTTATTTTCTCAAAAGTAGTGAATTGGTCTTTATTCCACGATGAGCAGGCTCATGCCTTCAAAGTTTCAATGAAACTTGAAAAGACCCTAATTTTTTGTGTCATTTAATTTAATCCACCTCCTCATAGAGGAAATAGCAAATGAGTTGGCTTGGATGGTAGTACTGAAAATTCGGTACCCAAGTGAGTGGTGGCACGCCGTGTTTTCGTTTTAGCGTAGTGGTTAAGGCACTGAGCTACAAGCCGGAGGGTCGAGGGTTCAAGTCCCGTTGGGGTCAGGATTTTTAAACTGACCCAAACCCTCTGGCGGCACTATGACCCTGGGGTCGACTCAGCCTCTAACGGAAATGAGTACCAGATGCTTGTACTGGGGGTAAAGACGGCCGTCACGCAGGGCTGACAACCCGGCTGGCATAAAGTGCCGATTGTCTAGAAAAAGTGGGAGCCTTAACCTCCCACTACCCCAAGGGCCTCCGGGTCTGTTGTGGGATCACTTTACTTAACCAAGTGAGTTCAAATTCTGGAGCCAAACAATTTTTTTATGCTTTCTTGAGTCATCAAGGTAAATTACGGTTAAGATTTTATTACTGTTGTACAATACATTTAATCGTGTATTGTAATTCTATCGTTAAAGTTAATACATTAGTTCAATTTCCATAAGGCAAATTAATATGGACAATAAACATACACAGCCTATTGATAAACATTTGAAGATCCTAGATATATGATCATAGTGTTCAAGGATCTCAAAATTTTATTTAAAATATCGACAAACTCTAACATTTTAGAAATGGTACAGTTCAGCCATGTATTTCGTGAATGATTGTAGGTTTTTATATATCCTTCACAAATTTGTACTTTTTCCCTCCATTTCAAACGTCTTACCTACATTTCTAGCTTCGAGAATGGAGTTGGAGTTTTGATAGAATATTATGTTCAAAGCAATAAAGTCATAGTTATAGTATAATATTTCTAATAAAATGCGTTTTTTAATTGTTTGGTATGTAATGTATCCATTACAAAAAGTGACTTCGAATTATTTTATGTTAGTAAGAGGGTTTATGATTTGAAAAATCATTTTGTTTCTGCAGAGGATCTAATCATTTTAAAATTTCGAATTCCAATCACTAGCAGATGTCTTTTTGAGATCTCAAAACTAACAAGATTATTAGAAATCGTAAAACGTAAAATGGTATACTTAGGGAACAATATTACGTATGAGGAGTAAATATTGGTGAGGGTATATTTTTCTTTTCCTTCTTCAATGGAAAATAAAAGGTTACAATTCTCTTAGTTCAATGAACTATTACAAAGAGCGTTAAATCCATTTAAATATATCAACATATTTATTACTAATGTTGGTTAAGATGTCACAGGTCGTCTGTCATTTGTTTCGCCCTCGCGGACTCCCGCACAGTAGAGTTGAAAGCACTTGAGGTTGTCACTATATCCGGTTATAGAGCGATGTTAATAAAATTATGTTAGACTCAAGGTTGGGGCGTTGTCTTTACTGTATCAACCAACTCTAGTCAGACCAAGTCTCTGGTTATGTTATGTCATACGAGGGTTTTATTATCTTTCGAAGATGTTACTAATTTTAGTATTCCGGATTTTCCATTGTCCGGACTTCGGTTCAGGATATTGGACTTACCATGAATAGATCTAACAGTAGTCTATTTTTATATACAAATATACAGAGAGACAATTTTACTACGCGTACCGGATGTCCTTTATCTTTTATTGCAATGGGGCGTTAATGTTAATTTGAACGTTTATTTATAGTGTAATGACTAGCGTATCAATAAGGGATCCACTCAACATTGTAACAACAAATTTGAAACTACTTGTTATGTCAAATAATAAAAAATGGTTATAAAAACAAAATTTAAGGGCGAGGGATTGCGTCAGGCTAATCGTATATCTTCTGTACTATTTTCTGCATGACAGGAAACAATTTAGTCGACCTTGGATCTAGGAAGTATAGTGACTTAGATTCAATAATTTCATTTGTCCACGCTAATAAGAAATAAACATACGGTAACATTTTTCAATTGCATCCTGGTCCCGAAATGACTAATGTTACGTACATTTTTATTAACTTCCTGGGAATCTATTATCCAGTGAGGACAAATTTTACGAATTCATTCAGGATGTTTCAGAATCCAACCGAAGGCATTTATCTGGTTATAGACGGGTTGCAGACAAGAAACTTGAGATATGGAACTAAGGTCTTAGGACAAAAAAGTTTTAACTTTTTAATTCTGTCCGCCGTGCTGGCTCAGGTGATAGTATTCCAGCTTCCTGACTAGTAAGGCCCGGGTTCGATACCCGGCGAGATTCAAAATTTCAATTATCACAATAATTTAATTAAAAAAATAAATCTTGGGGCCAAGTGATGTACAATTTTTAATCGCTAGATTGTACAACAGATTGATATATTAAATTCCAAATCTCTCCGCAGAACATAATAGCGATTCGTGTGTCGAATGGGGACGTTAAGCCTTGGCGGCTCCTCTGGTGCTTTCCGAGCGCAGTAGGCTACGTGCCGGACCGGATTTTACCTTCTCCTGAGTATCATTCCTCGTACAACATACTTTACGCATAAACGTACACACATCTTATACTCTCTTAATACACAATACAAGAATGCACCATCTACGATAAGGGTCTGCTGAAGTGGTGCGTAAACTGAAAATAGATCACTTAAACGCCAACGGTGCACCCACTGCGGAACCCGAAACACGTAAAGTACAGTGGGTGGAATTAGAAATCACACGCACGCACGCACGCACGCGCACACACACGCGCACACACACACGCACACACACACACACGCGCACACACACACGCACACACACGCGCACACACACGCGCGCACACACACGCGCACACAGACGCGCACACACACGCGCACACACACACGCACACACACGCGCGCGCACACACACACGCGCACACACACACGCGCGCACACACACGCGTACACACACACGCGCACACACACACACACGCGCGCGCACACACACACGCACGCGCACACACACACGCACGCGCGCGCACACACAGACACACACACACACATTCTCAATCATTAACCTTATAAGACGTCTGAAAAATATAGCCTATATATGTATATATATATATATATATATATATATATATATGTGTGCCTCATTTTGTTTGTATAAATTTTAATTTAAAACCAATCACAATATATCTTATATTTAGCGACACTTTTTAAAACTGAGGTCATTAGTGTCAAACTCAAAGTTAGGCGTGAAGGGACAGATACATTTTTGCTCAGAGGCCTCTTGAGGTTCTTTTTATGTGCTGCAGATCTATGATACCGAACTCACACCTTTACTTATGTCCTGGAAGAAACCACACGTAAGATTTTTTACGGGTTTGAATCCGCGAACTTAGGAACCAGGGACGAGCATGACAACCGCTAGTACAATTCTATTTCTTATATATTATCCAGTTTGGTATATTTGCGAAAATCGGTAGTAACCTATTTAAAAAGAAACATGTAGTAGTTATATATGTGGTCACAAAGAATAAGTAATTGTTAGGTTGAAAATGACTTTAAGTGTACTTTGATCATCATCCAAACCTGTGAAGAACTGTGTAATTCAGGACTCTTAACATTTTCTCATTTTCTTGGCGGGAAAGTATTAATTATTATTAATATAATTTATAGTTAGTTATTTACTTTAATATTGATTAAATATGTGCCAGCTGTGTGCATATTGTCTATTAAATTGTGTTTCTCTGAAAGTTGCGATATTATACTTAGGCTTAAGTTTATTGGCGAATTCCGAAGTAATGAAGCTATTGAGATTGTAACCTAATCATGAAAATATTAAAGATATTCACCGGTGTGTTCCGTTAATGCTCTAGCGGATTACATTTTTTGTTAAATCGAAAACAACCTTGGCATTTAGCAGTTAACTAAAACAAAGTAAGTTCGACTTTGTGAACACGCAGAAAAACAACACTGGGCATAGGAAAAACGAAAAACGAAAATGTAAAAACCGCTCTAGTTGCCGCAATTTTCGATGTTTCACAACGAAACTCAGTATATACTATTAAAATAAACTGAGGAAGGTTTATTAAAATATCAGCGAGATCCGACCATCAGAAACGAGGGTGTACCTAAAACTCAACATTAATTGGCTCCAACAACCGCATGTATACCATACAAATTAATTAGCGTTTAAATTGACGATGAATCTACAAGATACATTAATTTAATTTATTTATTATTTTTAATCAAGTAACGGAACACTAATCGGTAGATATTATTTAAATTTGTGTCAAATTATATAATAATATGCAATTAGGTAATAACTCATATTTACTTACTTACTCACTGGCACTATCGAACCCGTAGGTTCATGGCCGCGCGGACATAAGCTCAACATACATCCCTATCTTGAGCTAATGCTTTCCAATTATTCCCTGTATAATCTACTTCCTTCAAATCATAGTTAATGTTGTTCTCCCACCACATTCTTGGTCTACCAACTGGGCGTTTTCCTTCTGGCTATCCTACAAGAAGTTTCCATGCACGTATTTCATTCCCCATACTTACTTACTTACTCACTCACTGGCACTATCGAACCCGTAGAATCATGGCCGCGCGGACATAAGTTCTCCATACATCCCTATCCTGAGCTAATGCTATCCAATCATTCCCTGTATAATCTACTTCCCTCAAATCATAGTTAATGTTGTTCTCCCACCTCATTCTTGGTCTACCAACTGGGCGTTTTCCTTCTGGCTTTCCTAGAAGAAGTTTCCATGCACATCTTTCATTCCCCATTCGCGCAACATGTCCTGCCCATCGCAGTCTACGAGACTTAACTGTTCTTATTATATCTGACTTCCTATAAAGACCATGTAGTTCATTGTTATGTAGTCTTCTCCATTCACCTGTCTGCTCATCTCTCTTTGGTCCAAAAATTTTCCTAAGAACTTTATTCTCAAATACTCGTAATCTCCTTTCCTCCCTTAAAGTAAGAGTCCATGTTTCGCATCCATATAATATAACTGGTAGAATAATAGTTTTATATATTTTCAGTTTAACGTTTTTTGAAAGGAGTTGGGACATCAACAGTCTCTGCAATGCATAATAGCATGCATTTCCAGAATTGAGCCTATGTTTAATTTCTTTGTGCATCTCATTCCTATTTGTGATTATTCTTCCTAGGTATTTGAATTCAGCAACTTCCTCAAAATTTCCCTCATTTGTCATTAGCTGTCCATTTCCATTATATACTGAATTTCTACGTGTGACCATATATTTAGTTTTACTGATATTTACTTCCAGTCCTAATTTCTTAGTGTTACTCAATAGTGTGTGCGTATTGGCCTTTAGTATCTCCTCGCTATCGGCCAGTAGTACTACATCATCAGCATAAACTAACAGCTTATTAATACCATTCAGTTGTAAGCCTTCCTCATTCTCTAAAGATTTAATGGCATGCTCTAGTACAAAATTAAATAATGCATCTCCTTTCTTCAACCCATTCTGGATTTCAAAAGTGTCTGAAAACTGTTTACCTACACGCACCCTACTCTTTGAGCCATTTAGACACATTCGTATAAGTCTAACTAACTTTTTAGGAATTCCGAACTCCAGCAGGATACTATATAATTTCTCCCTCTTAATTGAATCATATGCTTTTTTGAAGTCTACATATAGTTGATGTACAGTACCATTATATTGCCATTTCTTTTCTAAAATCTGTCTTATACTAAAAATCTGATCTGTTGTAGACCTGTTTCTTCTAAATGCACATTGATGATCTCCTAGAATGTCATCGATATAGGGAGTAAGTCTTCTTACTAGTATATTTGTTAGAATTTTGTACGAAGTTGAAAGTAATGAGATGCCCCTGTAGTTGTTGCAATCAGTTTTATCTCCTTTCTTATAAATTGGTACGATAATTGATTCCTTCCATTCATCTGGAAGAGCTTCTTTTACCCAAATCATACTAAGCAACCAGCGTATCTTGTCCATCAATTTTTCTCCCCCTGCTTTTATCAGTATTGCTGGGATCTCATCTGAACCCGATGCTTTAATTCATCTTCAATTTTTCAATCGTCATTTCAACCTCTAATGCACTTGGCTCTGCGACTAGCATTTCTGCTGTCTGTAACTTATCCTCCTCAATGTCCTGTTCTGTATGTACATTTAATAGCTGATTAAAGTAACTTCTCCATCTATTTAATATACTCCTAGAATCTGCAATCATATCCCCATTTTCATTCCGTATTATGTTTGTTCTAGCCTGAAACCCTTTCTTCTCTATACCAATTCCCTGATATAATTCTCTAATGTTCCTATTTTTTGCATTCATTTCAAGATCATTAATCTCTCTCTCAAATATTCCCTCTTTTTACTCTTTAGTAACTTGGTGGTTTCCCGTCTAACACTAACCAATTGCTCTAAATTTACCTCATTTGGCTCGTGTAACCATTTCATTTTTTCAAGCTTTCTTTTCTTTACAATGTCGGCACATTCCTCATCAAACCATTTCTTGTTTTGCCTCTTTTTTTAAACAACCAATGCTTTCTGATGCTGACAATTTAATAGTATCTCTTATAGCCTCCCATTCTTTATTTATATTAGTTTCTTCTTCGTTTGCCACATTGTCATCTGAAGATTCCAGTACTTCAAATCTATTAGCAATTTTGATTTGGTATTCTTGCCGCATTTCATCATTTTTCAAGTTTTTTAATTCATATTTTACAGAATCATCTTTAGCGTTTGTTCCTCTCATAAGCGATAGCCGTTGTCTGATTTTCACTCTGACCAGATGATGATCCGAATTGCAGTCTGTCCCTCTAACTGATCTAACATCGATGATGCTACTGTGCCAGCGTTTATCCACTAATACATGATCTATCTGGTTCCGAGTTTCTCCATCTGGGGACGTCCAGGTGTATTTATGAATATCCTTATGCTGAAATGTTGTGCTCTTAACAATGTGATTCTTTGATGTGGCAAATGTGACTAATCTAACCCCATTGTCGTTACTATCTTCATGAAGACTGAATTTGCCTATTGTTGGTTTGAATATATCTTCCCGCCCCACTTTTGCATTAAAATCTCCTAAGACAATTTTCATATGATATCGTGAAAGGCTATCAAATAAGCATTCTAATTCTTCATAGAACTCATCCTTGATCTTGTCATCTTTATCTTCTGTGGGGGCATGTACATTTACAATTATAAAATCATGTCGTTTACCCTTTAGAATTATGTATGATATCCTATCACTAACAAACTTAATATCTCGGATAGCGGATAGGATCCTCCTTCTGACTAAAAAAAACCTGTTCCAAATGCAGGTCTTTCTGCACCCCCATAGTATAATGCAAAGCTTCCTGATTCCTGACTACCTTCTCCTGGCCACCTAACTTCCTGTAAAGCGACTATATCCAAGGGCGATTTATCTAATTCCCGCGTTAATATCTCTAGTGCCCCGCTATTGTATAAAGTCCTAACATTCCATGTTCCTAGGAACATGTCCCTGTGTTTGAGCCTTTGGCATGTGTTCCCTGAAGTAGTCCCCGCCCGGAGAACCGAATGGGGGACTATTTGACCTCCGGAAAATTTTACCCCAGATGAACCCATGTCCGCATTTCTTGACGGTTGTATTTTTACGGTGAAAGATCGTCACTCTTTCGCACAAGGTACTTTTTTCGTCTGGCTTATCACCTTCGACCAGTCCGGCATGGGTAACCCTATCGGCAGCAATGCTACCGCCGGCATAGCTCTCAGGATCATTTAAGCACGCAAGCCACTCCACCACGACAAGGTAAAGATACCATGGAGGGGTAATAACTCATGGTTATGGATATTTTTTCATTGCAGTCCGATACATTTAAATAAGTTGGGATCTGAAAATGAGTTTGTCCAATCTACCGGAAACCAGCAAAATGTGAACATGAATTCGACTTGCTGAGGAATTCGCTTAGGTTAGGGAGATCCTGCGTGACGGACTTGATTTTGTGAACACAAATATTTGTAAAAGTATTGTTGTTGTGTTCAGTCTCATGTGGTAGTGATCTGATATTCTGACTACAATTCATGAGGTCCCGGGTTCAATTCCCGGTCAGACCATAGGGTTGTTTCCTTAAATGGAATTATTTTTGTGGTTGCCCATGATCTTGAATCTAGGTTAAGTTTAGGTTAAGGTCTCTTCTGATGCTTCATTATCACTTATCACCCATCATATCATCGGGTAATGAAACTGTGCCTTCCAGATGCCCAACCTAAGAAATTGATTACAATCCGTCATTGCCAGGGGAGGAAGCCAGAAATGTCATAAAGACAACCTGGTAACATTGGACAATTTTTTGTTTTAGTTCTAATATGATGAAAAATCTCAGAAATAGTATGATTGTTGGTTCAATATTTGTAAGCTTGAGTGAAATGTCTTACCATCAGCGTCTCGGTGCACGCGTGACTGGGATCTCAGGCTCCGGAACGGTACTGGAAGCGATACACAGATTTTTCAAGTTATTCTCGGTATTCTCCCGTTTCCCGAATTTCATCAGACCAACACTCTCCTCTCCTTATCCCTCCCCCATCATGTTATTTCATCTCCATTCATTCGTTTCATATCATATTTCACCTCATCTCATGTTAGGTAAAATAGTCTGGTTTATCAAACCACAGGTGTTTAAATATGTGATGATCATTGTGCTTCCGAGACTATATCTCAACTTAGAGCAGACTAAGGTTGTTAGCCTCTCCTCGAAGCCAAGGGCATGGTGACATGAATCAATTGGGTGAATTCTTGGTATGTGTCGAACCATCAAAGCCATAACAGACTACATGTCATTGTAGAGAGAATTTCACTTCATTCATTCCATAATGTAAATATGGGTAATATAATGAAAATAAGTAAAGATGGGTATTACAATGAATCATAAAAAAGTTTGCCTTGTCTTAAAACCCGAACTCATCTTTGCTAGTATAATGTTATCTTACGAAGAATGTGACATCTGTGCTGCTGAGAACCGTAGGAGAAGTTTTTTTTTTTTTTACTGAGCAACAAGTTCCTTTCCAAAATCTGTGTATTATCTGAGTTTGTTTGGCATGTTTTATGTAAAATTTCTATAGTATTTTAATTGTCATTAATAATAACACTTTGATGTTTGATAAAGTAATGATATAATGAAAAAAAAAAGAAGAGCGAAATAAAATTTGAAAATGGGAATATAGAGGATTGTAACATCCTATGCCCGTATAATGAAAACTGAAAATGTGTGAAGCAAGTTATATCTTTTAAAAACAAATATGTGAATTACAAAACGAAAATATGGCAAATTAAGTAAAAAAACTGAAATAACTGATGAATAAATTGCACCAGACGTACGTAATCCGACCTAGATATTTAAACCATCCTCGGCTGAAAAATACAGGTACTGTTTCATGAGTAATGTCGTATTAAAAAAGGATATTTGGAATGTTTTCTGACAAGAAATTAAACTACTCTTTAAAGTAGATAAGATGCTCCTGAAGCTAGATTTATTATCCCGCGACGATACTCGTCTTTTTGATGTAAAGAATTTCTTGAGACTCACTTACAGTTTTAATGTTTAAATTGTTTTTTAAATTTAACGCAAGAAATGGGCCGGGAATCGAAACAGATGGTAATTTGAAGAAGCAAGATCAGGGCTATATTCTAGATGTGGTAGCAGTTCGGTTATTCCCAATTGCTATTTTCTTTCATGCATCATTCTGTCCGATTCTCAAACTTTTATGAACCTGTTCCCGTTGTTGAGAATAAAGATCCTCATCGACTGCACGCCCGTTTGGAACAAATCACTCCTCCGAAATCTCACCAAGCACACAATAGAAACCAACATCACTTATGAGTAAGTTTGGATTTTTAGGTGCGCGCATTTTCTTTGTAGAGAAAATTAGGACTTACTGAAAGAAACAAATGAGTAAGATGTTGCTTGAAAATGAGAATGGAACAAATATCTTCTTTCTCTCTCTATTTAGTGATCTTTAGCCCTTTTTTTTCCATCCCTTTCATAATCCCATATTTACCCTATTTTATGATCTATTTGTTACTTTTTTAATACCTTTATACAGCAAATTCTTCCCTTAACTCATATGTTCAATATATTAAGTTGATATTAAATTGACTTCTCATCAGCTTGCCAAAAACATAAGAGTAGTGAATATGTTTGCTTTCAGTGAACACAAGACTGAACAAAATTTAAATGCAACACACCAATAGCAATATAAAATTTAAACTTTTTTTTTAAAGTAACAGGAATCCGTAGCTGTGAATTTTCAAACTGTAATTATGAACAAGTCAGGACTAAGTTTTATTCAGATTGGTATTTAAAAATACTGTAATAGGAAATAAAAATCAACTGATTTATTTTCTCAGTTCACTTCCTTTGTGAATTTAAATTGGTTGAATCGTATAAAGTTTAGTGATCGCCATCCCGAAAGTAGCTCTCACTCAGAAGTTCATGGAGGATTTCATCGAAGGAATGTAACTATTTAATGTTGCACTGTTTGTGATTCCGGAACCACATTGGATGATAAAAGCGAGACAGTATCCTACAACGCATTTATACTTCGATGCATCAATATTTTCACATAATAAATTATTTTTTCGTTCTTTGTTTCAGTTTAACCTCTCCCTCTTTAGGTACTTTTGCATGCCCCATGCCACTCCAGCCTTACAGAGAGATAATTTTAAATTCTTGATCATACACACATAGTTCTACATTTTTGACTACACAAAGTCCTTAAGGGTCTCCTTGGATCAGTGATCAACTCAATGCCATGGCAACCTCCAAGAAAATACTAACACTTTTGGCAAGATATCTCCCATTCATACATTCATATTAACAAGACGAATGTGTTATGGATTAATTGTGATGTCCAGATGGTGTTCGGGAGTTGTAAGGGCCTTAATATTTTCTAAGATTTGTCTTACTGATGAGGTAACCCCCCAAAAAAAATTCTCACCTAGAAAACTTGTCTCGACTGGGGACAAAACCCGGACCTGCTTCGTCGGAGGCAACGACGTTATTACTAGATCAATGCTATAGACTGAAATACTCCCTTGTTTTCCAAGTACCAGCATTTTATTTTTGTACACATCCAATTTTTTATAAACAATATATTTTTGTCCCCCCCCCCGTTTTTTGGCTAATTTTAGTATATTCTACACTTCCTTTTTAATATTTGAAGTTGCACTTAAGAATCCTAAGCCTATTTTGTGACAAACTAACACTTTTCTTGTTATCCACAACTCAGTCGACTTTTTTTTATTTAACCTATATTTAATTTTTGAATTTGCAAAAATATGTTTGCTTGTAGTAATTAAGAACTCGTGTTGGGAGGACAAAACATTACAATTAAAATAAGTATATTTAAAGTAATTAATAATAATAATTGATTTCAACACAAATTGAAATATCATTATAATATGTCTAATAATAAAATACGCGACAATTATGTATGAAACTATTTACTGATTAATTGATTTAAAGAAACAGATAATACAATACCTGGAATTGATTACGCCGTAACAAAACTATTAAAGAATGGAGGATAAAACTAGTAATTTTATACGAAGTGTTCAAATTGATATGGTTTAAAGAAGAGATTCCAGAGGAATGCAAAACTGGAATATTTTTTTTGTCCAATGTCACCAGAGTTTCTTTTATGACATTTCTGCCTTTCTCCCCTAGCATTGGCAGAATTGTAATCCATTTCTTAGGTTGGGGTACCTGGAAGGCGGAGTTACGTTACCCCGATGGTGTGATGGGTGATAAATGATAATGCAGCGTCAGGAGAGTTCTTAACCTAAATTCCAGACCATGGGCAACCATAGGAATAATTCCCTTTAAGGAAACATTCCTATGGTTTGACCGGAAATCGAACCCGGGACCTCATGCATAGTAGTCAGGAACGCTGACCACTAGCCTTTTATGTACACTTAGCAACAAAAAGATTCGGCCGACTCTTGATCTCGAATAATTGAAGTTTTAACGCGCGATTCACACGAGTAAAGTAATTGTACAGTTGAGCTACAATACGTTTCCCTTCTTCCTTTGAAGATTATTCTTTCACTCACAATTAACCAGCGAACGCTTAGCTCAGTGCTTTAGTGGCTCGATTCGCTTGCAAGAGGTCACAGGTTCTATTCTCGGTGAAGTTATATTTTTAAAATGCTTTATATTTTTTAATTAAATAAAAATAAAACGTAGTTTTGTTTGATTTTCATATTTATTACATAATTCAGTGACAGCTGTTTCGGTACACTGTACCTTCTTCAGACATGTTAACAAATTATGAATTGTGTTCCAACTGATCTAAGCAACAATACAACAATAGTTATTTAAATTTTTTAATTTAACAAAGGGGATTCATTCAAATCAAGTTGAGAATTTAACAGTTTTTTACTACTTTTAAATTTATTAATTTCTACAGCCTCCAAAAGATCTAACTTCTTACCCTTATCACAAATATGTAAAATTTTATATTTTATTCTGTATGTCCATTATTAAAGAAAAACGTACTAACCATTTGGAATTATTACTATTTTTAATACACGCTTAATATTAGCTTGACCTGTATCTATCTATCTATGTAACGGAATCTTTCAACGCGATTTTCACCCACTTAAAATCATTGGATAGACTTGAAATTTTGTATACTTGTAAAGGACCCGTGACAATACATTAATTTCATACTTTGTTTCTAAAATCCTGGCCAGAATCATCAGAAAATCAAAAAAGTGTCTTTGTATCTATGTAACGGAACCTCTGAACACGATTTTCACCCACTTAAAATCATTGGATCGACTTGAAACTTTGTATACTTATAAAGGACCCGTGACAATACAATAATTATTATTAATGTTTATTTATTTATTAACAGGTTTACAATACAGTAAAACATCTTCCTGTGCCCAAAGCTTATTAAATTATTATCTTCTTTGTCCGTTCTTCTCTATCATCCCATTCCAATACTTCCAGGCCTAGCTTCCTCATACCTCTCCCTACATCATCCATCCATTTAAATCTAGGTCGACCTCTCTTTCTTTTCCAGGTGGAATCGATTCCAAAGCCATTTTAGTTGTTTGTATCTCACAAAATCTATCATTTGTTGTCTGATTATTTTATTTCTGATTTTTTCTCTTTTCCAATTTACAATGTCTAGTTGAGCATCTGAAACAATCAATTTCAGTAGTCATACGCTTTAAACACAAATATCTATTCAACTGCTAAGTTTCTTCACCGTATGTTAGCGTGCTTCGAATTATGGATTTATACATTTCTAATTTGGTATCTATTCTTATGTTCTTATCCCACAAAACTCCGTTTAACATTGTTATCGAACTGACTTTTTGAATTGTATATTTCATGCCATTTTCTTGGGTACATTGTAAGTTAATTTTGATCCCCAGGTAATTACATTCTTCACATCCTTTGATACATCCCATTATTATTATTATTATTATTATTATTATTATTATTATTATTATTATTGTCGGCCGCGGTGAACTAGTGGTTATGCTCTTTGCCTCTGGTCCCGAGGGTCGCGGGTTCAAACCCGGCCGGGGTCGATGGATTTTTTAGGACGGACAAATCCAAGGAGCAAGTCCTCCGCGAGGAACTTTAAGCCGTGGGTCCCGAGTTTGAAGATTTTCAGGCTCGTAAAAATCCTTAAGCCTGAATGAAAAGGCCTCTAAGCAAAATTTACCGAATTTTCCTGTCCTAGAACTACCTTGGTTTCCTAGATTTCAGTATGAGGCGGAACGCTGACCACGGACCACTCAAAATGACATCTATACGAAAACAAGTGTAACTAAATTAGCATGGTTCAAATTCTTCCCTGTAGGAGGAGAGTGCCTAAATCTCTGTAAAGGGAAAATATAGGCTTACAATACAATTATTATTATTATTATTATTATTATTGCTATTATTACTATAGATGGACAATAATAATAATAATAATAATAATAATAATAATAATAATAATAATAATATTTGATTATTGTCAGTATCATCTATGGGCTATTAATATACTGGACTTGATATATATATAAACTAAATATTTTAACTGAAGGGTGAAACTTTTTCTTCACTAATAGGTAAAAATAAGTAAACTATTTTTATTACATAAATTTATAGCAATATAATTAAAATGTTTCACTGCACACACAATTAAATTTATACTGGTAGCTAAAGAGTGTTATATGGTTTACGAAGGCAGGAATGTTACTTAATATAGTGTAAAGTAGATTACGTGGCAGGAATTAAATGTTATAGGATGTATTTTGCGAAAATACAAATGAATAAAAAAACTGTCGAAGGGTTCGGACCCTGACTTTCCTATAGGTTTTATCTTGTTGTAAGTGGTTTAACGATCTACGCTACTCGAACGTCCGGTACTAGCTCTCTAAATACTGTTGTCTTCGTTTACTTTTGCACTACGAACGAAAGTTGAGCTTTATTTAAAATGTCGCAATTTGAGTAATATTGCATTTGCCGAACACTCGTAAATATCTAGAAACGTGTCTCCTTCTCTGTTATTTAACTACTTAATACGATTGAAACCAAATACAGCGTATTTAAAACATTTGACAATGCGTTACCTCGAGAACCACAGCTATATTATCGAGCATGCGCATTGGGCCTTAACAGGGACTGGTTTTTTAAGCGGCTCTTGTTGCTAAGTGTAAAAAAGTAAAGTGATCCCACAGCAGACCCGGAGGCCCTTGGGGTAGTAGGGAGGTTAAGGCTCCCACTTTTTCTAGACAATCGGCACTTTATGTCAGCCGGGTTGTCAGCCCTGCGTGACGGCCGCCTTTACCCCAGAACAAGCGTCTGGTACTCATTTCCGTTAGAGGCTGAGTCGACCCCAGGGCCATAGTGCCGCCAGAGGGTTTGGGCCAGTTTAAAAATCCTGACCCCAACGGGACTTGAACCCTAGACCCTCCGGCTTGTAGCTTAGTGCCTTAACCACTACGCTACGGCGTGCCCCGTTGCTAAGTGTACATTATATGAAAAGGAGACCTACTGTATTGTTAGAGTGGTCGCATTATTAACGACTGCTTATAAACTAATCTCAAACATCTTATTTTGAACATGCAAAGAAAATAATGGGAAATTACCAATGTGGATTACATCAAGAGAAAAGAACAATCGACCAAATTTTCACCCACAGATAAATTTCAGAAAAAAAATAATAAGGTGATTCATTCAAAGAAGGCCGCTATGCCCAATAAGGCTAACTCGTGATTTTTCAACAGTTATTCACGTGATTGTCTCGTGTAAAGCATGCAAAATGGAGTAATTGTTGATAACATAATTAATATAAAACCCATCGTTACGCAATTGAGGTAAGATGTTTCTACTTGCTTTTCGTATGACAGTGTAGGTATTAAGAAATTATATGGGTACATTCAGAGTATATTTTGTGCCAGTTTAAAAGTGAATGGTCAACTGCAGAATACTTATTAACCTGGTAGTCCTGAATACGAAAGTGATAATACATGTAGTTGGTCCAAGTAAGGCCATGTGTAGTGGTATCCCAATAAAGCCATGATGGTTTGATTAAGACCATATGTTTTTGTGTGAAATTAAAAGCAACAATTTTATAATTTCTTAATGTAAGTAACGCTAATTATGCCAGGTATTATACATTCATATTTAAATTAATAATTTTCAGATTGTCATAAGGCAGAAAGGATTCAGGGCGGTGGAAAAATGAAAACTGTATGGGAGGGCATTAGTGTTAAAGGGGCTTAATAAATATTTGGTATTCCGCGTCGCACGCTCCACAGTACCTGATTAGCAGGTCACTCCTGGAGAAATTGGGTCGCCTACTTATCCTATTGAAGAACAAGAAGGTGAATTATGTTCACGCATTATCAGACTTGCTGATGTAGTTATGGATCTGAAATCTTCACTTTTGCGAAAATCTGTATTCACTTTTTTTGTGCCCTCAAAAAATTTTGAACACCCCCACAACATTAAGCAACTAATGGCTGGGAGGAAATGGCTACGTATTTTCTTAAAACGCCATGAAAATATCAGTAACCTAGGACACATATTTTTAATCTAGCACGGGCTGCAAAATTGAATAAATTCATTGTTCAGGGCCACTTCAGTAAGTTACATAATATCCTGAGACAATTAATATTGATATTTAACCAGATAGAATTTATAATATTGTTTATGAAGGTTGTAGGTTGACTTTGCATCACCAAAAATAGGTTCTAGCTAAGAGAGCCTGTCATAATGTTTATGTTCTGGCGCCTGAACACACAGAGAATGTTACGATTGTGTCTTGTGGTAATGCTATTGGACAATTTGCACAACCAGTGTTTATTTTTAAGGGCCAAAGTTTGAACCAAGATTGGCACAGCAATTTGCATGTGATCATAAATATTCATGTCTTCCAAAGACTCCATGACAACTGCAATTTTAATTAGATGTTCGGACCATTTTTCAAAATACAAGACTGAAGGGAAGCTTTTGCTGATTTATGACGGCGCTTCCTCGCATTTATATGTCAATATACTTGACATCATGGATAAGCACAACATACTCCTTTACTGCTTACCTACAAATACCACCCATTTTCTACAACCAATGGACAGGTCTGTTTTCAAGTGATTCGTGTCATTATGGGACGATGAGTTTCTAAGCTGTTGGGGGACTTCTTCAGAAAGAAGGATTACAAAGAACACATTTGGTATTATTTTTTCAAGAGTATGGCCACGCGCGCTCACTCAGAACAACATAACATCGGGTTTTTTTCATTTAACTCTACAATTATTCCGCCAGAAGCATATGTTCCCTGTGAAGTTACCAGAGGTTTAGAAACTTTCTCTCGGTCGTAAAAGAATGGACTTCTTCATATGGTGCATCGCATAGTTCATCTGATACTTTAAGATCAACCAGTGAAGATTCTATCCATGAACAAAGTGAGGAGGTTTTGAGTATCCAAACTGCAACACCTCATCAGTGACTCCTCAAACTCCATCATCATCAGGAATAAGTTCAACAAATTCTTTGTCAAAAATTCTGAAACCACCGGGGATCAAGAAGACTAAAATGATCCGAAAGGAGGTTCTAAACTACAGAGGTCAGAAAATTAGCAAATAACTACTTAAACCAGAATTGAAAAAGCTAAGCAAGAGGAAATCTAGATAACAGCCAAAGATATGATTTTGTGTGACTTTTATTATTAGACAGGTTTATAAAATTTGTGTACGTACTCGTATCAGCAAAGACAACAGAATTGAACGTTTTGAGTGCCCAGAATGAGCAGAGGATGTTTAATTTGATATTTACAAATTAAAAGCTTTAAAAATTAACAAAAATAGTTGATGGCTTTATTTATACGTTCCAAATAAGGCCAAATAAACGGTTTCCTTAAAATATTATTTTCCTTCAATAAAAGTTTACTCTAACCATTAATTGTTTTGTCATAATGTTCACAATTAATATTTTAAAGTTACAAGCCGGAAGGTCGAGGGTTTAAGTTCCGGTGGGGTCAGGATTTTTAAACTGACCTAAACCTTCTGGCGGCACTATGGCCCTGGGTCGACTCAGCCTCTAATGGAAATGAGTACCAGACGCTTGTTCTGGGGGTAAAGGCGGCCGTCACGCAGGGCTGACAACCCGGCTGACATCAAGTGCCGATTGTCCAGAGAAAGTGGGAGCCTTATACTCCTATTACCCAAGGACCTCCCGAGGCCTGTAGTGGGACTATTTTATTTTTACTTTACTTTTTACCTTGTTCAGTCTAATGAACAAAAATGTATATTGTAACGAGATTTTGTTGCACCTAGTTTTGTCGCCACTTTGTAGCGGGATAATCTGCCTGGCTACTCTGCTATAGTGTTATCTCCTTCCGTATTACGGATGAGGGTTCCCTGATGCTGGACAGTGTAGGTTAATTGCGCAGGACTAGGTACTCAGGGTTCGTTATCGGTTAGCACATGGGACTTTGGTTCTCATGTACAACGGAGGATGGTCGGGTGAGAGGTGGACGCCAGGAAACTACAAACAGTTCTACACAAAGTAGACATACATCTTTATTTTCTTTTTCTTCTTGACACTTAACGTTTACACTCCCGATATTTGCTCGGTTGAAATGCCGGCGGAGATGTCTGCTGATGTAGGCTCCACTTTAGAAATAATTATATATTGACCGCTAACACTAACACATTTTTTTAGAGTCGAACACTTAGCCACACTTGGAGACTACACATCTCTTATCGGCCGCCTCTCGGCTTACACCGACTTCCTCGACTCCCACACCGATTCTCTTGGATTCTTGGCCTACATGCCGCAAAGTTCTCTGTCCGGCTTACAAGTTAATTACCGAGGCTTTTGCCAAATTTTACTGGCTCATACCTAAAGAGATTTTTTTAACTCTATTTGCTTCGTGGCTGGACTAGTCATATCGTCCACAACAATAGATACCTACTTTCTGCTTCCCTTCCCTGTGCTTTTCATATAACTTGTTTTTACGTAATTTTTTTCCCCTTAACATTAACAAGGTTTCAAAAGGCCGGATATCGGCAATCAAAATATGTCCCGGTCTTAGTTGATTTATTTAGAAGTAATAAACTGCACTTGCTTTTTCTTAACTTCCCAGAGGGACGACGGAGACCTCCATTGTCTCGCTCTTCCTTTTCTTTGGGTCGAGGGTGAGATGTCCTACTTTCCACCTTGGGGATGTTTTTGGTAAACAATAGCCTGTATTACACAAACAAGTTACCCTAATCCGTTCCGGTGTTACTTGGACTTGACCCACAGGAATTCATACTGTATTGTCCAAGGGATCGGTATTGTTACACAATTGCTTGTCCTTCATGTGTTTCGTTAAAATAAATAAAAATAAAAAACCCTATCGAGGAGACATGCTCGCTCTTAAATACATCAAATCGACAGTCTCGTCTTTTTTTTAGGAAAATATATAACTTAAGGCCCTTTATGAAAAAGTTACTTGGGGCATATCGAATTTGCTGCCATAAATACATAGTCAATTGGCGACAAGTTTAACAGCTTTATAGGACATCTGCCTGTTTATGACTGTCGGTTGAGAAATAAAAATAAGTTACTATTTAATATTTCATTAAATACGATATACAGCCTATTAACATATAACATCTTTATATTATTTAAATTATTGGTATAAAGTTGTAAAGTTTAAATTATTACGGATGGGGGATCTAAATCTTGCTTCAATATATATATATATATAAGTGTTTGGATTGGATTCGCCTGGTAGTGTAATGGATATCACGCTGAGGTACAGACTCAGAGATCTGGGTTCGAATCCCGTCCAGGCATTTATTTTTCTTATCATACCATATTAAAGCTTACATTGCTCAATGTTAAACATTTAATTATAACATCGATAAAGCGTCACTGCTATAAAGTAAAAATATTCTCTTTAATTTGCTTACTTGTTATAGTCAGCTACTAGGTGGCAGTGAAGACCGAGTTCTCGCGACATCTAATAATAATGGAGAATATAATACATACATAAGAAAAATAAGTGTTTGGATTGGATTCGCCTGGTAGTGTAATGGATATCACGCTGAGGTACAGACTCAGAGATCCGGGTTCGAATCCCGTCCAGGCATTTATTTTTCTTATCATACCATATATATATATATATATATATATATATGACAGCAAGTCAAACTTTAAGATGATACACACATACACACAGAGTGTAACATAACTCAACGGAAAAATGTCATGAATGAGTTCCTCATATGGAGAGAATAAAAAAGTGTATTACAACATGGATCCCGGAAATTGATAATTACAGAGTTATTCGAACTTTTATGAATGTTAGTACATGGCGACAAAAATGCAAGGGGCTTGTTTGGAGCGCTCTGTTCTGTCAGATTCAATGTTCAGTGACCTCCTTGTGCCTCAATACAGGCAGCGGCTATTCTTCGCATTGAGTCTCCAACACGATAAAAAATGCCTGGTGTAGTGCGTACTGTCTGACAGGCTGCCACAATGCGTGCACGGAGAGTTATTACATCATCCACAGGGCTTAAATACACCAGAGACTTGAAGTGTCCCCAAAGATAAGAGTCCAAGGGGTTTAAATCGGGAGATCGTGGTGGCAAAGAAATTGGTCCTCCTCTACCAATCCAAATGTTTGATTAAGGTGCCTGCGAGCAGACAGACTGAAATATGCAGGAGAACCATCGTGCATGAAGAACATCAGCCGTCGGAATGCTAGTGGCATGTCTTCCAAGTAACGAGGTAATTGATTGGGCAAGAAACGTGTGTATTCACGTCCATTGAGCCTATTCGGAAAAATGTAGGGTCCCAACAAACAATCACCAACGATGCCTGCCCAGATGTCAATTGAGAATCTCTGTTTGTGATGTGTTGCATTGGGATTCGTGTCAGCCCACACGTGCTGGTTGTGCAAATTCTAGATCCCATCCCTTGTGAATGTTGCCTTATCCGTGAACAACACGACAGCTCCAAAGTTAGGATTCACACCGCATTGTTGGAGGAACCACTGGCAGAACATTACCCGTGCAGGATAATCCACAGGAGACAAGGCTTGTACACGCTGTAGATGATATGGATACAATTGTTGTTCCCGTAGTAGTCTCCATACCGACATGTGCGACAAATTGGTCTGCAGTCCTAAGTGCCTTGTGCTTATTCCAGGATTTTCGTCTACAATGTTGAAAACAGCCTCCTCGTCTTCAGGCCTTACAACTGTTGGTCGTCCCCCGGTCCTTGGAGGGCGTGCAAAACTCCAGTATTCGCATAAGCGGCTACTGATTCCTTCAAAAGTTTTACGATCTGGCAATATCCGCGTTGGGTATCGTTCCTCATAGAAACGACGCGCCCTCAAAGCATTACCATCCGCCAACCCATAGATGAAATGCATACAGGCATATTCTTCATTTGTGTACATCACAGCAGCCTACAATCAACATAAAACAGACTGTCAATAACTACTGTAAACTTTAATAACCTAACACTCATAAACGTTCGAATAACTCTGTAATTATCAATTTCCGGACCCATGTTGTAATACACTATTTTATTCTCTCCATATGTGGAACTCATTCCTGACAGCAGCTTACAATCAACAGAAAACAGACTGTCAATAACTACTGTAAACCTTAATAACCTAACACTCATAAACGTTCGAATAACTCTGTAATTATCAATTTCCGGACCCATGTTGTAGTACACTATTTTATTCTCTCCATATGAGGAACTCATTCCTGACAGCAGCCTACAATCAACAGAAAACAGACTGCCAATAACTACTGTAAACCTTAATAACTTAAGATACATAAAAGTTCGAATAACTCTGTAATTATCAATTTCCGGACCCATGTTGTAATACACTTACTTATTCTCTCCTTACGAGGAACTCATTCCTGAAATTTTGCCGTTAAGTTATGTTACACCTTGTATATATATATATATGACATGAAAAATAAAATTAAATGCCTGGATGGGATATGAACCCGGACCCCTGAATTGGCACTTCAGCGTGCTATCCATTTCACCACCGCTCAAATCTAATACAACCATTTTTTCTTATGTATACGTGTATTCTCCATTATTACGAGATGTAGCGAGAACTCGGTCTTCACTGCCACCTGGAAGATAGCTACTATAATAAGTAAGCAAATTAAAGAGACTACTTAACTCATGCCTCAAATGGAAGTTAATGACCAATCACATTTCAATGATTTTTTATTTACAATCAATCACAGTCGTGTTTCGCCTAAAATTTACCAACTAAAGTTTATTATAATAAAGAAAGCACCTCCTTTTTAACAATCTGAATAGGTCATAGCATTATTTTGCAGTGACTGACCCTCCAAGAAATACGGCTACCAGATTATATATACTCGTATATAGTGCATGAATGTCAACACATAGCGCATGCGGGAGTTAATATAAAAACCTTTGTAGCAATTGATTATACTACCAAAAAAAGAAACCACTGTTTGCACTTTCTTAAATGTATTTTTCTCCCTTGTAATAACATTCCAGAAAAATATAATTATCATATTTACAATCATAGGACATCAGAAATGAATTAATGTACAGTTTGATATGTTTGATTTTTTCTCCACTAGAGTGCATTCCTACAATATTGCGTTCCTTTGGCAATAAATAATATGAACTGGTTGCAGTGACAAACAAAAGAAGCATATGAAGCGTACCAATCGTTTCTCATTTGTTTTCAAAAATGGCCGTTTACATTAAATATATAAATATTTTAAAATAACTATATTTAAATAATGATTTGTAGTAAACAGCTTAATTGTATTCGTTAAATAGTCCTAACAAATGCCACTCTTGATTTCCAAATTCTCTAGATAAATTCATTCCTCACGTCGTGACGTGAATTTATCGATAATTTGGAAATCACTCGTGGCATTACTTATGAAAATTTTTGCTTTATAGCAGTGACGCTTTAACGATGTTATAATTGATTTTTTAACATTGAGCAATGCAAGCTTAATATAACATGACAAGAAAAATAAATACCTTGACGGGATTTGAATCCGGATCTCTGAATTGGTACTCAGCGTGCCCGGTGGTGTAATAGATAGCACGCTGAAGTACCAATTCAGAGGTCCGGGTTCAAATCCCGTCCAGGTATTTATTTTTCATATCATGTCATAATAAGCTTGCATTGCTCAATGTCAAAAAAAAAAATTGTAACATCGATAAAGCGTCACTGCTATAAAGTAAAAATATTCTCTTTAATTTGCTTCTTGTTATAGTAGCTAGCTTCCAGGTGGCAGTGAAGACCGAGTTCTCACTACGCCTCGCAATAATGGAGAATATATGCATAAGAAAAATAAATGTTTGTATTAGATTTGCCCGGTGGTTTAATGCATAGCACACTAAAGTACCAATTCAGAGGTCCGAGTTGGAATCCCGTCCCGGCATTTATTTTTCATACCATGTCATATTAACCTTGCATTGTTCAATGTCAAAAAAATTAATTATAACATCCATAAAGCTTCACTGCTATAAAGTAAAAATATTCTCTTTAATTTGCTTCTTGTTATAGTAGCTAGCTTACAGGTGGCAGTGAAGACCGAGTTCTCGCGAAGTACCAATTCAGAGGTCCGGGTTTAAATCCCGTCCAGGAATTTATTTTTCTTATCATGTCATAATATATACGTACATACATACTGAACAAAAAGGATTGTTGGTCGGGGTATGTTTAATTAGGTCCAAGGATATAGGTACATGGACAATTATGCTCCGGACTAGTTGGGTTCAGGTTTCGGTAAAACAATGGACTTAAATCTCGGGAATCCGTGAGGAAAGGATGTTCATTTGCGGAAAAAACAGTAGGCCCAGTGTGATGTCTTGAAATTGACGATGCACTTTTATTGTCACTTGAATTACATTCGTCGTATTGGACGACGAGTTTGACGAGAAGACTGTTGGTGGGTCAGAACTAATAATGGTTATAACACTCAACCAAGCGATGTGACTTATACCGGCACATTCGCCAGTCGCGACTCTGCTCGCAACCGACTACTGAACTGCCTAACTAACTGTCGAACTAACAGAACTGACACTAATTTTCGCTAAATAAAAATATTTATTAATTCCGAGTGGGCCGGCATTAGTCCCTTCCACCAAAAGTCTTAGCGTCTTACAAACAGTTTATATGTTACACTAATTTTGATTGGTAAAATATATATTAAGGGCGTTATCGTGGGTGTTAAACTTAGAAGTTTGTGGCCTCGTTCCCTCCCTTTAAATTAGTTGCCTCATCATATAAAATTTTCAGGGTTGACCAAATGGAGTGGTCCTTAAGGGCGCGATTATCTACTGTCGGCATCTACCTTACGCCGCAAAGAAGTCACCCGCTGGTTAACGACATGTACTAGTTGAAATTAGTTTGGGGATAACTCTTTCCACAAGTTACCTAGGGAAATCCAATTGCTTGTTTGTGACTTCCCAGCCTTTTGTAAGAAGTTTTTTGGGCTTAGCATTGTAATAGCAATTTGATAATAGTGCAGTCTTGTAAATCCTCTTAAGAAAGGAAACTGCAGACTTTTTCCCCATTGTATAAGGGCTTATGGATCCATTGTATGATGTTTACTAATTTCGTTCGCTGCAATAGCAAGGGTCCAGGTCTATGACTGGCGCTATTTGCTTGGTACTACTGTTTTATTTATTGCTTATTAAATTATTTTGTGGTAGGTTATATCATTTTAATTTTGTTACTATTGAATTCCTATTTTCATTACAATTCATTTGAATATAAATATGCCCTAATTCTGATAATAATTACGGGTTCATAAATTATTCACCCTTGATGAAAGTACTTATTTTTTCTGAAATAAGAGGCTGAGCGAATGACTTGTCACAATACCAACAAAAAGCTTTATATTTTTCATTGGTAAATATAAGAATTCTATAAAAAATATGTAAGTAATCATACATTGGGCTAATTTTAAAAATAAATAATAGTTTTAAAAACTATTTATTAGAAAACCGAACTAAAAACGAAAAATAATTTTAATTTCCAACACGCTTGGGATAAAATTAAAGTAGTAAAAAAAAATCTCCAACACATATGGAATAAAACTAGAGTTATCTACAAAAAGAAAATAATTGTACCATCAAAAGGGTGGGGTGCTCTACATCAATTAATATATTTGATAATAAACAGATATTGGTAAAAGTAAAGTCTCTAAGAAGAAAATGTAAAAATCATAAAAAGCACCCCTCGCTTTTGATGGTAAAATTATTTTCCTTTGGTTGATAACTCTAGTTTCAATCTATATGTGTTGGAGATGATTTTTTTGTTGACCACTTTAATTTTATCCCAAGCGTGTTGGAAATTAAAATTATTTTTCATTTTTTAGTTCGGTTTTCTAATAAAGCGCGTTGTTTTAGTTTTTTTTAAAACCATTATTTATTTTTTTATATTTTAGTTTCAATAGTTTACCGAATAAGTTAAAAACGTATATATATATTTAAATTCGACACTACTGTAGTATGAGCTAAAAGTAATACACTTCTAAAAAAAATTCTCCCAGCCTGATTTGAACCAGCGGCCTATGGATTACTGAAATTATATATCACTAGAGTTCCCCCTCTACCAACTGAGCTCTTACAAAGATTGCCTAAAAAGTCGACAAGTCCGCAACCTATTATACCAGTTATAATTTTTTTGATTTTGTGATGATTCTGGGTAGGATTTTAGAAACAAAATATGAAAGTATTGTATTGTCACGGGTCCTCTACAAGTATACAAAGTTTCAAGTCGATCCAATGTTTCTATGTGGGTGAAAATCGTGTTCAAAGATTCCGTAACGTAGATATAAAGGCACTTTTTTTTCATTTTCTGATGATTCTGGCCAGGGATTTTAGAAAACGGAATTAATTATTGTATTGGTCACGGGTCCTTTACAAGTATACAAAGTTTCAAGTCGATCCAATGATTTTAAGTGGGCGAAAATCTGCGTTAAACAAATTCGGTTGTACCTAGATTGATGTATGGATGGTATGTGCGGAGGGGGGCGGACTGCTGAACGAGCTGACGGACGGACGGATGGGCGGATGGACGGACGTGATGACCGACGGACGGACGGAATGGGAACGGATGGAACGGACGGATGGATAGGGCGGGATGGCGGGTGGGTGGATGGATGTATTGATGGGTGGACGGTCGGACGGACTGATTTATGGGCAGTCAAGCTATCATAAAGCGGTCGTAATGCAAATGTAATGGATATCGGTAAGAATTTGTCAGTTAAAAAACGAAGGAAAAATGTTTGCTTGTATTGACGACATAAATTGACTATCTGATGTTACTAAAGCAAACACACTTGTCATGAAGTTATCACGCATGTTCTCCGCCGATTACTACAGGTGTGATCGTCGTAAAATAAAGACTCAGATATAATCGTGGTAATAATTTATTTGAAAAGACAATTTTATCGGCCGTATGTATTGGAGGGAACGCCCTACATGCCTTGAGTATTAACCCTCACGTTCACTATCTTTACACTGATATGTCCTTAGTTTAAAAATCATTTTCGTATTTCGGACGTTTACTCTAAGTTCATGGCTAGAAGGGCTTATTTTATGAATTTGTTTTTATTTTAATCTGAAAATCTCGCGCATCTAGTGATTTTACTGTCTATACGTGAACTGAGGATAATAAAATAACAGATCCATCAATAACCAGGCATTCCTATGGAACCAGAGGTTCAGAGGTTCAAATCCAACAAAGTAACAAATGATAATAATAATAATATAATAATAATAATAATAATAATAATACTTTATTTATTCTGGCAGAGTTAAGGCCATAAGGCCCTCTCTTCCACTCAACCAGCACAAATACAAATAAATATTCGACAAATATAGATATACACTATACTAATTATAAACAGTTAAAGATACAATAAATGTAGCAATGTAAATGCCATGTACAAACAACATTTTATAGGGTAATAACAATAATGATACGATAATAATAATAATAATAATAATAATAATAATAATAACAATAATAATAATATTAATATGATACATTATACGGGAAACACCAATATATATATATATATATATATATATATATATATACATCTTACACTGGATAATAATGAAGTCGATTTTAGAGCAAATATAAATTTAGATTTCTTTTAAAAGATGCCAATGTCCGGCAGCCCCTTATTTCTTGTGGTAGGGAATTCCAGTTGCGAGAAGTGGAGATGGTATATGACATGGAGTGATGTGATGTCCTATGTTGCGGTATATTAAGTAAGAGACTATGTTGTGATCTTGTGTTTAAGTTATGGTTTGAGGATAGATACTTGGAAACGGGATGATAAATAATTGGGAATCGAGGTATGTAGGATCTTAAATAGGAGAATTAGACAGTGCGATTTTCTTCTCTCTTTTAGATGTAAGCCATGACAATTCGTGGAATAATGGAGAAATGTGATCGTATTTTCGAACATTAAATATGAATCTGATACACATATTATGGACACGCTGCAGTTTGTCCGACAATCCGTCACTTATGTCAGTTAGTAGAACGTCACAGTAGTCAAAATGCGGCATCACTAAAATTTGGATTAAAATTCTTTTAAGAGTTGTAGGAAGAAAATGTTTAAGTCGCTTTAGGGAATGCATTATGGAGAAGATCCTTTTAGATGTTTGTTTTACTTGCACATGCCAATTTAAATTAGAATCTAAGTAAAATCCCAAGTTTTTAACGACGTCGGTATAAGGAATTTGTTCATTATCTAATATGACAGCCGGCATATTGCCATTGTTTATGAGGTGTAATAGCCTTGGATGTCCGATAATTATTGCTTGCGTTTTGTTTACATTTAGTTTCAGCCCATATTGTCTGGACCATAAAGATATATGCCTGAGGTCAGTGTTTACTTTGTCAATATATTCATTAATTTCGTCAGGCCTAAAGTGTGTGTAAATCTGTAGGTCGTCGGCGTAAAGATGATGCTTGCAGTTTTGTAGTTTCTTGGTCACGTCATTAATATAAATCGAGAAGAGAAGAGGAGCGAGGACACCGCCTTGAGGTACCCCTTTCCTCACCAAGCGCCAGGAAGAAATGCGATTATTAACAGAAACTGATTGCTGACGATTAGTGAGGTAAGATGCAAACCAATCAAGGCAGTTTTCCGACAGATGTAGTGTCTTTAGTCTCGCTAGCATTAAGTCTATATCTACTGTGTCAAAGGCTTTGCTGTAGTCGAGTAGGACTATTGCGGTGAGTTTGCTTTTGTCCATTGAGTCTCTTATGTCCTCTACAATGTCAAGTAGTGCAGTACTTGTGTGATGTCCTGTTCTAAAACCAGACTGATGTTCATCAAGTAAGTCGTGTGTGGTGAGGTAGTCTGTTAACTGTGAGTGTATTATGTGTTCCAGTGCTTTAGATAAACAGGGAAGAATACTAATTGGTCTATAATCATCGAGTGTTGTGGGAGTGTTTGATTTCGGTGTAGGACGAACTAGAGCCATTTTCCAGAGTCTGGGATAAGTCCCGGTCATTATAGAGGCATTAAAAATGTGGGTTATTGTTGGGAGAATAATGTCTATTATTTTTTGCAGGAGAGTTATTGTTATATTGTCTATTCCTTGTGCTTTAGATTTAATACGTAATACTGCTCTTTTGGCGTCATCAGGTGAGATATAGGAAAAAAAGAATTTGTCTCGGGTAGGTTGGGAATATGACATTAGTTCATCTATTGTCTGTTGTTTGTGTTGTGAGGTGTTGTCAGTAGGGAGGCGGGTAAAATGGTCATTCAACTTATCTAGTGGTAGGTCAGCTGTTTCTACCTGTAGTTTATTTTGACAGAGGCCTATTGATTTTAAATTTTTCCACATGTCAGCTGAGTTGGACATAGATTGTGTAATAATAGTATGGGCATATCTTAGTTTTGCATTCCTGACAGTCTGGTTGACTTTATTCCTCAGATGTTTGTATGTCTGTAAGTCTGTCAATTCTTTGTTCCTCCTGTATTTCCTGAATGCTACGTCTCTCTCAGTCATGAGCAAGCGGATATTATCAGACATCCAGGGTGCAGGTGGTCTGTTTATACGTCTAGTCTTGATAGGTGCGTGTTTGTCATACAATTTTAAAATCATGTCATTAAAATTTTCAACTTTCTCGTCTACAGTTCTAAGTGTCCATATGTTGTTCCAAGGTAGTTTTGCAGCGTCATCAATTAATTGCGCATAATTTATATGTTTCAAGTCTCTGTATGTTACAAGTCTAGGTCTACGTTTAGAGCAAAGGAGTGAATATTCAATGTATATTAAGTCATGTGCAGAGATGCCTGGAGCTTCTATCTGTCTACTAGTTATAACTTTTTGAGGATTATTTGTTATAATTAAGTCTAGTAGTGTGTCAGAATACCTAGTATGATGGGTTGGTTCTGAAGGGAGTATTGTCATATTGCATGACTGGAACATTGTCTGTAGTTGTTTAGTGTTGTAAGAATTTGTGGCTAATAGGTTCGTGTTGAAGTCTCCTAGTACAATTAAATGTTCATAAGATGGTATCAGATTTTGGAGAACTGTTTCAATGTCATGCAGGTGACCGACATTTGGGGGCTTATAAACTACTCCTAATAAACATTTCTGCATTTTCGCTCTAATTTCTGTAAATAGGTATTCGGGTCGAGACGAGTATTCACTAGGCGAATGGGATACAATTTTCGGTTGTAGATCGGAACGTATATACATCGCCACGCCGCCTCCATTTTTCCCGAATCTGTCATTCCTAATCAAGATGTAATTTTGCATGTTTACAAGAGAAGAAGAAAGGGTATTTTTCAGCCATGTTTCAGAAATTAAAATGGCATGCAGATTTAGTGTTGAAAATATAGTTTGGAATTCTGAGAAGTGGGACAAGAGTGACTGTGCATTACAATGTGTTATTTTGAGTGTATTGCTGTTCAAAGAGAAACGTGATTTTAAAAGGTCTGAGGTGGAAGGGGTATGTTGAGATGGGGACAATGGAACTGTCAAAGACCGAAAAGGGGCTGCAGGTGCATTCCATGCACTTTCTTCAGAGAATAAAAAAACCTGCATAGCTCTTCATCCAGATTAAAGTAAAGCTGTAGGTCCCGAGTCGTAAAATAACCTGAAGCCTGAAATAAGAGGCCTCTGAATAAATTAATTTGTCCTTTCACGAAAAACGTAAAATTTGGATGACTATTTAACTCCTAAACACAGTCCGTATTCAGATTTTTTGTTGCATTTTGCAATATTTTGAAAATGTCGTTTTTGTTCAAATGCCATATGCCGGTGCGTAACGTGTAAGAAAAATTCGGTCGGTAAAATTGAAATGTAGTATGGATATTTGCCATATTCATTCCATTTATAGGCTATTTGGTTTTACATTACCGCTCAAGGTCATGCAGTAGATGACAGAGAAAGATATACATTTACAACGTTGCCGGCTTCCATTCGCTTGACTGTCAATCTATCTCAGGTGAATCTGGCGGAAGAATTGAAATGCCTAGTTTATCTATAGCAGTTTCAACATCATTTCCATTATCCTCGTCACTTTGTCTACGTGTCGCAGTTTCGTACAGGTTGTTTTCTTCTTCGCTTTCCTCTACATTGATGGTGAAGTCATCCATCCCTTCGCCTATAATTATCTCATTCTACCGATAGAGTCGCTTTTCTTTTTTCTACAATTTTGCATGCACTAGACTAGTCTTCTATTATAATTTAATTTATTGCCTCGAGGAAAAGCGACCACACATGAGGATTTTTAAGCGTGGTATTCCTTATAGCCACATAATCCTTCACTTGACCCCAAATTAAGTTAATAGGATTAAAATTGCAATAGTAGGGTGGACGTCGTAACACAGTATGCCCATTAACGCTTGCTAGAGAATTTATTTTAAATTGTTTGTAAGTGTCTTTGTTTTGTAATATTACAGAATATAATGTAGGGTAAGCTGGGATGAATCAGGACAAAAAAAGAAAATCTTTAATATCCGTTTCATTATCGATAATTTAAAGGCTACCTGTTTTGTACTTCATGACTTAATATAATTTTTGATAAACTTTTTTGTACTATTTATAGTTTTTATCAAACAAGTGCCCAACATTTATATTTTGTCCCTATTCATTTCAATTTGTTAGGGTGAATAGAGACAGTCTTTTGGGTGAATCGGGACAGTTTTCAAATTATTTCCTTTGGTACATTTTTTTCAGACTTTTAAACACAATTTATTACATCTGTTTGTCTATAAACTATCACAGAATATAAATTATTTCTTTATATTAAGACTACAAACATTTTTTTCTTCTGTCAGTTCCAACACACTTTTATGATACCACCACGTCCTTTTACTATGGCACCAGATGCATTCTCTCAGTTTCCATGAAGTGGGATTAATATATTTTATAACGAAAACCCATACATGGTGTTATTCTGATCCGCCTTTCAGGTATCGTCATCATTTTCTACTTATTATTCATATTCTGACGATGATAAAAATGTGCTTATTGCATTAATTTTTCTTGACGAAGCAAAAAGCTGCCTTTCTTACATTTCTGAAATCTAATTCAAATCCACATGAAGACAATGGAATAATGCTTGTTTCAGCGGATCGTCATTCCCCACGTTACGGCGATGGTGAAGTCACAGATGAGGTAACCTAAATAACTCTGCCGCATGAAACAATCTCCTCCCTTGACGGAATGCATGTCAACTTATGTACAATTCTGTTTAAAATTACACATATGCAATGCAATAGTTAAAATAAATCAGTGAAATACGCTGTCCCTATTCAGCCGAATATTACCGTCCATATTCACCCAAAATACAGTGTTTTAATAGGTTCGTAACACTTTAACGGTTCTCGACAATGACGGGAATTGTCGCAATTTAGGGACAAATATTTAATAATTTTGCAAGAAATAATTCGTAATCAGATCATTAGTTGAAAAGAGAACGTGTAATAAAAAACCAAAATATTAATTTTGAAAGCTATTATTTCACTTATCTGGAATATCAATTCTTTATTGAGAAATCTTCAGATATTCAAATGAGAACCAAAAAAAAAAAAAAAATCACACAACTGGTTTTGTTACATGAGGTACAGAGGTTAGTCCACAGATAGTAGAACTTTTGCTAGGAGTTTAGATTTCAGTGGAGAGAACGAAATTTAGAAGTGTCCCTATTCACCCGATGTCCCGGTTCAGCCGAGATTTCCGTAGATTTGATTGCACTAAGATCATGTTCCGTTCCTCGTCTTTTTAAAAACTCTATCATATCTTGTTTTCGACTTGATGATGTGAGAGCTTTATTAATTTCCACAGAGTGTTATTTTTCTTTATCCATTACTATTATGGGCCCAGCTGGAATATTAAAAAGAAGCTGGTTTTTAAGCCATTCTTCAAATATGTTACCATCCACCTCCTCATGATAGTTCTTTGTGGAGCATGACAGAAATAGATACTAGATATTTGGACAAATTCCATAGCTGAGACAGCATGTAGAATTACAAAATATTCGTCAATACTTAATGATACTTGTAAAGGTCAGCCAATAGATCCATCTGGATTTTCACATACCCAAAATTTGTGCCTTGATTAATTTATATTTAAGCGTGTATTGTATTGGTCGATAGCGAGAAGATACTAAAGGACAACACGCACACACTATTGAGTAACACTAAGAAATTAGGATTGGAAGTAAATATCAATAAAACTAAATATATGACCACACGTAGCAATACATTATATAATTGAAATGGACAGCTAATGACAAATGAGGGAAATTTTGAGGAAGTGGCTGAATTCAAGTACCTGGGAACAATAATCACAAATAGGAATGAGATGCACAAAGAAATAAAACGTAGGCTCAATTCTAGAAATGCGTGCTATTATGCATTGCAGAGACTCTTGATGTCTCAACTCGTTTCAAAAAAGTTTAAATTGAAAATATATATAACTATTATTCTACCAGTTATATTATATGAGTGCGAAACATGGACTCTTACTTTAAGGGAGGAAAGGAGATTACAAGTATTTGAGAATAAAGTACTTAGGAAAATTTTTGGACCAAAGAGAGATGAACAGACAGGCGAATGGAGAAGACTACATAACAATGAACTACATGGTCTTTATAGGAAGCCAGATATAATAAGAACAGTTAAGTCTCGTAGACTGCGATGGGCAGGGCATGTTGCACGTATGGGGAATGAAAGACTTGCATGGAAGCTTCTTGTAGGAAAGTCATTGGGAAAACAGTCAGTTGGTACACCAAGAATGAGGAGGGAGAATAACATTAACTATGATTTGAGGGAATATGTGGTACTATAAAACGAACACTAAATAACAAAACAACAAGAGAGACCCAACTGAAATTTTATAAAATGTTGGCAGTACTGGTACTGCTCTATGGTTCAGAAGCCTGGATACATAAAAAACAAGACCTAAGTAGGATAACGGCGGCAGAAATGAAATTTTTGAGATCTGTTAAAGGGTGCACTAAGGAAGACAGAATCAAGAACACATAAATAAGACAGGAACTTGAAATATTTGCAATAACTGATAAAATGGATACATATAGACAAAAATGGAAGCAACACATAGACAGAATGAATGAAGATAGATATCCAAAACAAATAACAAAATACAAACCTAAAGGCACCCGAGATGTGGGCAGACCTAGAAAGAGATGGGCTGAAGTCGGAACGGGTCAACAGACCTAATCCATGAATGAAGATGATGATGATGATGATTTGAGGAAAGTAGATTATACAGGGAATGATAGGAAAGCATTAGCCCAGGATAGGGATGTATGGATAGCTTATGTCCGCGCGGCCATGAACCTACGGGTTCGATATTACCAGTGAGTAAGAGTAAGTAAGTATTGTATTGGTCTACAGGTATTACCGAATTCCTTTATTTTCCTTAAAAAGTTAAATATACCACCAAGTAGGCCTACGTGTTTTTAATAAGGAATACGCGATCGAAGCTATTTTTAAGAATCATTGAGAACCCTATGTTTTAAAACGTCTCTTATATAATTAATGCTTGGCACAAAATCAGTCTTACACATATCATACACCGCTCTATTGATGGCACTTCCCGTAAATGAGTCTACATATTATTTCTTTAGTTTTATGATTCGTTTTCTTATTTTTTACCTGTGTCTTCTACTCGTTATTTTTCATAAGTAATGCCACGAGAGATTTTCAAATTATCGATAAATTCACGACTCACGAAGTGAGGAGTGAATTTATCTAGAGAATTTGGAAATCAAGAGTGGCATTTGTTAGGACTATTTAACGAATAAAATTAAGCTGTATACTCACAAATCATTATGTAACTATAGTTATTTTAAAATATTTATATATTTAATGTAAACGGCGATGTTTGAAAACAAATGAGAAACGATTGGTACGCTTCATTTGATTCTTTTGTTCGATCACTGCAACCAGATCATAATATTATTTATTGCCAAAAGATCGCAATGTTTTAAGAATGCACCCTAGTGGAGAAATTTATAACCAACGTTATGGGTATTATGTAAATATGTCAATTATATTTGTTCTGCGCCATTTCCTGGAAAATAATTGGTTTAAGAAAGTGCAAACAGTAGTTTCTTTTTTTTTTTTTGTGGTATAATCAATTGTTACAAATGTTTTTATATTATCTCTCGTAAGCGCTACGTGTTGACATTCATGCACTATATATACAATCTGGTAGCCGTATTTCTTGGAGAGTCAGTCATTGCAAAATAATGCTGTGACCTATTCAGAATATTAAAAAGGAGGTGCTTTCTTTATTATGATAAACTTTAGTTGGTAAATTTTAGGCGAAACACGACTGTGATTGGTTGTAAATAAAAAGTCATTGAAATGTGATTGGTCATTGACTCCCATTTGGGGCATGAGTTAAATAGTCATTCAAATTGTTGGAAAAGTTTGTTTTTTAACTTTTTCCTGCCGTTCCTTCTAGTGTTTCCTGTTGGGATATAAAATGTGCTTGTACACTGCTAATAATTTCATGTCCATTTGATTTAATACATTTGTCTCCGACTTCCGACACATACTAAGACGTAAGTAAAAAAATTAGCAAAAATATTCCAACACAAAATTGTATCGACAGGTCTAAAGAAACTCCGACGTACTGCATTATGAACTTTGTCACTGTATTAAATAATGTTATATCACTGTATTAAACAACAAGATACACAAAAATAATATTGCTCTTGGGTAATATGTTTACTGTAATAAGACTAATAAGTTGTGCGTTTCGTACTGGAAACAGCGTTAAAAAGCACCTGGTGTTAGTTACCATAGGGAACAAGTAGCCTTGGCTACTGTAAGAATAAATCCCCTTTAAAGTGATGAGAAGTACTTGACCTTCAGTTGTAATGTAAAATCAACTTCCCTAGTGTTTCACTAGAAATGTGAGAATTTTCGAAATATTGAAAACTGCAAATATAGATCTACATAATACGACCGGGATATGTAATGTAAAAATTCGAACCTAATTCCAAATTTACGTTAATTTTCAAGGCTATAATCTCGGAGTTTTGACAAAACAAAGGTCAACATTTTCGGAATCTTCAAAGCTGCAAAATATTGATTCTCAGTCTGCTTGATGGGAAGAAGAAGATGATGAATACAATGTTTGAAATGGTACATTGATAAAATCGGGAAGACAAACTGATAATAACTGAACATAATTTGGAGGGAAAACGGGAAAGAAGACTTCAAAAAACTGGATAGACAATGAGTGTGTCTCATAGAAGAATATGAAGAAGAAGGAGGAGGAGAAGAAGAAGAGGAATAGGAAGGAAATAATAATAGTATTAATAGTATTAATAATAATAATAATAATAATAATAATAATAATAATAATAATAATGATAATAATAACAATAATAATAACAATAATTACGAAGAAGAAAAAGAAAGTGGTGGTGGTATATATCGCCTTTATGAATGAAAAAAAAAACCTGGAAACAAAGGTGGTAGGCATAATGAATCTTGGTGAATATCCCTTCATTAAAAATGTTTTTATTTATTTTTATTAAGTTATTTTTCGAGGGCACGATTGACGAGAGTTGATCGAAAGATGTTGGGTAATGTACATGGATATTTACAGGATATCTAGCCAAATATCAGGATATCACCGAAATATCTGAAACTAGGACTTCCCATTAAGAATTTAAAACGCTAACCAAAAACAGCTAGTTCCGTATTGTATTGAAACTCATTGATATCCACATTACATAGTTTCAGTTAGGTTCACAGATGTCGCTGCGCACAAATTGTAATATCACGTTATCTGGTGAGTAAATAATGAACTACACAATACAGTATTTAGATATTACATGTGTAATAATATGACGTATTAAGTTTGCTAGTGTGTTTATAATACATAAGAGTTTAAAAAATGTAAATAATAGTGGAAAAAGTATTTGGTATTAAACGTTTTCTGGCATCTGCAACCGAGGCAAAACATTTGGGCAGGTGAAATCTAAATTTTTATTATTATTTGGAAATATATTTATAATTGTCTTTCTTGATGCTTCTTTTTTCTACGTAGCGATTCCATGAAAATGCCATACCGTGGTGACAATTTTGAAATTGACGCTGGAATAATTTTGTTGACGTAATATATATACATATATATATCTTTAAGGATACAATTTTCTGATTCTATAAGACAATGTTTCAAATGTGTATTACTTTAACCCATTCACTTCAGGTTTAAATGCTCAATGTATTTCCCCCAAAAACCGGATTTAAGTCACCGTAAATTATATTTTCTATTTTCACATTCAAGACGAACAAAACATAACGGTACTTGAGATCACAAAAAGGGTGAAGGCCAAAACACATTCCTCTACTAATCGTAAATGTTAAAAAAATATAACCAGCCAAGGGATGTACAAAATATTGCAAAAATATATAACAGCGAAGTTAAGCGAGTGTACCTCGTCTTCTGAGGCGAATGGGTTAATAATATTAGTGGTAGAACTTGTCATATTTCAAACCTGTAAAAACACGCAACATTTTTACCAATTTGTTGTTTAATTATTTGGTCGTATTAATTCGTTTTATTTCACAAACTCTTTTGCTAAACCATACTTTGACCCTCCCTAGTCGTAAATGTAATAATATGTATAGCAGTCTAATGTTCTATATACCTTAAATGTGTCCTATAGTTGTTAACTGTAAGCTATTGGCAGTCAGTCACGGAAAACGTATAAAGTTACTGTACACAACATAATAATTGATGGATTAAAATCTCTTCTTGAATTCTTCGTTATCGGTACACAACTAACAAAAACGTATTCATGACAGTTTCTTGTACAGTCATTATTTTTCCCGCTAGAGTCCCGTCACTGACTGACTTTTTGTCCTCCCATTTATAATGCTAATGTGCATGGTGCACTCAGTTGCTTGCTGCACTCTGCTGAGGATTTAAGATAAACATGGTTTAGGAAATCTGGTTGACTGTTTGGCTCAGCTGCTGCTCCATAAAATAATTACTGACTTTTTTCTGTGTCAATTTAAGCTAAGAGGCAATCAGCGGAATATACATAAAACATTTTATTCGATTGACGAACTATATAGCATCGAAAAACTTTGAAATGTCTTGTACTGCACATTTATGTAAATATTAAATTATCTAGAAACAATTTAATAAAACATGTAGATCAAAATATGTAAGTGCTGCATGTAGTATTACGCCATAGTAATGGAACATCTAGATAATGAAGTATTTAAAAAACCAATGTTATAAGGTGGCAGGCGTGGCGAGATGGTACAATGCCGGATCTATCTCAATTGCCCTGCATTGGTTACTGTTACAACAGAAGAACCGGAACACCAACTGACCTTGGTCGAGCAGTGAGGTTTTCAATGTTCAAGGCTAGTTCTGGAGTTTTCTTGCCGTAATTCAAGCACTAAATAGTAGGTAGTTCTGATATAGCAACCACAGTTCTGAAAAATATATACAAAACTATGGTTATGAGTAGAAAATGGTAGCAGGATTGTATGCTTTCCTACGATTAAGGAAATCCAAACATTCTTCGATAATATTATATGAAGCTACCAGATTAAGGCAAGTTAAATGAACCGCCTTATTTATGATTTGATGCGATGCTCCATAAGTTACAAAAGTTATTTCTCTTTAAAATAAATAACTGGCAGATGCCGTCATCTTTAACTAGTTATAGTTGAAAAGAAAAATATACGCCTAGACTGGGGTTTGACCCACGACCTTTGACTCTCTATGTCAATGCTCTTCCATCTGAGCTACCTAGGCCTCCAATCTAAACGCGTATTTTTCTCTTATACATAGTTAATTCCCAACCCCAAATGCTACGAGCCGTTGCTACGATTTTTGCAAATGGCAGCTTCTTTATTAAGAAGACTTTTTATTCGGAATTTAAACATTACTTATAAAGCCAGTAGTGCTTCTTTCAATGTTAATATTATTCGTTTTTAAACACCTTAATGATGGACAAATTATATTTGAAAAATGGAAGAACATTGACATAGAGAAGATAGTCAAAGGTCCTGGGTTCAAACCCCAGTCTAGGCGTATATTTTTCTTTTCAAATATAATTTGTCCATCATTAAGATGTTTAAAAACGAATAATATTAACACCTTTAACTAGGTTATTATTTTTTATAAAACAATAGGCTTTTCAGAAACTGGTTCTGCTGAAGATGAAAGCCGGTTTCTTAAAGTTCTACAGCTTCTTAAATAATACATTTTAACCTTATTGAGGACGACGGCATCTGCCAGGTATTTGTTTTAAAATTTTATAAAACAATGGCGGTTCCATCACTACTGTATGGACCGGAACACTGGGTCTTAACCAGAAATCAGGAACGAAGAATAGAAACGTCATAAATGAGATTTCTGAGGAGTGTGGCTGGCTATACAATAATGGATCAAAGGCGAAGTGAGAATATACGAAGAGAATTGAATATATTCAAACTATTAGATAGAATTACCCAATACAGAGATGAATGGATGGACCACATCAATAGAATGGAAAACAATAGAATTCCGAAGCAGATTCTTTATTACAAACCACTAGGTAGAAGAAATGTTGGAAGACCCAGTAAAAGAAGAACAGACCAATTCTAACATGAGATCGGAACAGACCAGCAAGTCTAATACTTGATGCTGATGATGATGATTTTACTTTATCACTATTCACCTCAACGGAATACTGTTCTGAATTGTATTAATATTAATTTCTTATTGTTTTGTTATTTATTTTATATCAAATAATAATGCAGTCATGGTGTCTAATGTCTGAAAACTGTGAAAGCGGCACTAGAGCAATGCCCATCTAATTTTAACTACATACAGCTTTGCCAGGAATTTACAGCCTGAAATCGAGATTTTAGATAATGTAATTAGGTCTGCTAAACAAAATCAGGGTAGTATCAGCTGATTTTAGCAAACACATTAATAACTTAAACACAAAACGACTTAAAAGTAAAACCATATTCCCTTTATAATAATTTAAACAGAAAAAAATATTTAGGTGTCTAACAAATAAGTTGGTCTTACCTTATTTGTATTTCCGCTATATTTTGAACATCTTTCACTTTTTATGTCATATTCTCCTCCATGAGAAACACTAAAATCCGAAGATCATGCAGTGCAGTGAGTACTATAATACTGACTATTTGGGAAAAAAATTATATTCAGAAGAACAGAAACAGAGTTATGAATTTTGATATTCCGATGGAGGGTGACCTTGTTTGGAGGTTCTTTGGCCAACCACAGGATGGAGCTGACATCGACATCCAGGTGGTGCAACATAAATAAAACCAGTCTGGGAAAGCTGACGATAAAACAGAATTGTTTTGAAACATGTCCAAGAACAAATCAACATTAATATTGAGGTAAGATGTCCAGACCAAAAATAATATAATTAAAATAACCTCAAAATATAACTTCCTAAAATTAAATACTATAATACTCTTTTTTCCTTTATTAAATCATGAATATGTCTTACTCCTTTCATTGTTGAATTTACATTGCAAATTCTCTTTCTTTTGAACTGATAACGATAGGGCCAACTTTCACTAGTTTCGCTATCTGTTGATTAACCCACTATTCAAACATTTCACGATACGGCAAATGTAGAAAACTGTAAAATGGGATGTTAGCAAATGTACATTTTTGTTACAGAATGAAAATTCGGGATTTTATGCAATCCCGGGGGGTTCGGGATTTAACCAGGGAAATCGGAATAATCCCACGTAAATTCGGATACCTGACAACTCTGATCATACCAGTATCTAGTGCGGGATTATAGAGTTCATTCTTTCCAATATTAAGTACAGAGTAGACAAGTTAGATATAACAAAACTCAGAAGTATGATGTTCCTATGTTTACAAGATAATTATCAAACATCAAGCAATAAATAAATATCCAAATTATTAACGGTTCTCTTGCAATATTATGTTTCCAGCCTATCATATTTTCAAAATTAAATTTAGGAAAACACTTCAGCAAATTTTCAAAACACAGCTTATATAAAATGCGGTAATCAACTGTAGGCCTATACATATTTAGACATTATACTTACATTGCCGTTAAAAATGGATTATATAAAAACATGTCAAAAGGTTATATACTATGTTTACCATATACTTTACATATGCAAATTAACAGAAATTCTTATATAAAAAATATTAATTAGTTAACAATTTAAGCGATTTAGAGTAATGTAATCTGTATAGAAAAATAAGAAATTAAGAAAAGTTATGAAATAATTGATTACATATAGGCCTACTATACCTGAAACAATAGAATATTTAGGTGTAAAGTCTGATTGACACGTTCTACATAAACTTCAGAGAAAATTTAAAGAACATAGGCCTAGGCTATACCTATTTTATTCCTAAGAACCCTTATATTGGCTGTATGATCGTCAACCTCTGTAATTAACACATGTAGATGTAAGATCAAAGTCTTCTAGGCCTGTCGAGCCATGAAGTTTAAGTTTGGTAAATATGACAAAAAATATCATTAAAATGTTGTCGCCTAGGATTCAGATGAGATTTCTTTAATTAAATTCATAGATATTTAACACAATTTCCAAATTCACTTTATTTATTTCACAATAATTTGCTGATTCTTCGTAAATAATTTACTGCTACTAAAGTCTCTTCCGTCACAATTCATTTGATCGTTCTGTTACGGTTTCTCTTAGAACATCTTCTTGTCTTCGCTCTACAGGTCGCTTCACTGTTTCAAAATTGGCTGATAAACCCCTCACTTCCTTGTATATGCGAGAGTAAGAATAATTATTCTTGATTATAAACTATGCAGATCTTTCTCTATGGAAGTCTCCAGAGGCAGGTGATTCTAGACTCGACGTATTTTGGAAAATACTTTCTCTTGGAGCAATTCTGGAGAGGTCATTTGCAACAATTAATACTTTATAAATCTTGTTTGAGGCTTAAAACTATTTTAGCCCAATGGTAAATTTAAAAATCGTCAATTTTACTAATTTGAATATTCTAGTTTGTTCTGTTGTCAACAGTGTAATTTTTTCAGCAATTAACTTTTCATTTCCTTTTTTTATTCCGTTTGCTGAACTTCTACATACAATGTAAACTTCAGATTGAACATTTTTCAGTATATCTTATTCTTCTTTTTAATCATAATTTGTAGGAGTTTCATTCTGTTTATTTCCAAAATCACTCCTCGGAGGAAGACGTATTGGATGTGCATTCACTGTCTATCCATCTCTTGGTTGGTCTTCCTCTTGTTCGTCTCCCGTTCGTTAGTTTATCTTCTTTAGCTTTTTTTTACAGGTCGGTTGTCTTCCATTCTTTCTATATGACCCATGCAATATTTTCGTCTGTCTATAATAAATTGTCTGGAATATGATATTTGTCCATAATTTCTGTGCTGAGTATTTTATCAAATAATGTAATCCCCTGAATAGTTCTTAAGCTCTTCATTTCACATGTGCTTATTATTTGTTTAGTTTTTTGTTGTATCAGCCCTAGTTTGTGTCCCATATACGATAACTGATCGAACTATCGTTTTGTATATGCGGATTTTGTTTGTTGTGCTAAATTAAATTATTCATATAATCTGATATTTGTGCTGCTTTATCAGCTTGTCCCAAGCCAGGTTGAAAAAGGGGGAAGAGAGGAGTAACACCTCGTAAAAAAACCTTGGTTCAGCTTGCCCAGCTGATAGTACCATGTGAGGGCCCCTTGCCAGGATTACGGTGAAGACCTCAACGGCAAATACAGCGCAGAGTCCTTCGGTACGGTGTACCTGACGGAAGAGACAACTCTACATCTACTGCCTTGTACATTTTACAAACGGGCGGAAGGGTTCGTTAGTCCTCAGGACAACCCATCTAGGAGAGACAACTCCGAAATAAAACGGGGCAGGCCGAGCTCTGAGGCTGAGTGAAGGCAATCGGCCTAGGGAGGAAACCCCGAATTATAAACCCGCCATGAGAACAGGTTAGCAACCCACTTCAAGGTGTAACTTATACATTGCTCGCAGTCCCAAGGCTTCCATTAGAAGATGTCCCGAAACTGAAAGAGTGGTCCCATCCAGCGGACAGAGTCAGAATCCTAGAAGCACAAGAAAACACACGGTACAACATAGAAATTTACACTGGCGGGAGCAAAATAAATGGGAAAGTTGGAGCAGCAGCAGTAATATTCCAAGACGGGGTACCGATTAAAAAATTGAAATACAAACTCGGTACGCACTGCTCCAACAACCAAGCGGAGCAAATTGCGATCCTTCAGGCTCTCAAAGAAATAGATGAAAACTCCGAACTAAAAATAAAACAAAAACTAGGAGTAGTTAACACTGACAGCCAAATAACAGTCCAACTCCTAAAAAATGGACAAATCCGCAGCATTTTAGCAGAGAACATAAAGAAAAAAATAAAACAACTTCAGGACAATGGATGGGTAATCCACATAAATTGGGTTAAGGCACACGCAGGGTTGTATGGAAATGAGCTAGCAGATAAACTAGCGAAGGAAGCTGCACAGGAAGATGGGGACGAGGAAATATACAACAAGATGCCTAAAGCCGAAGTAATCAGGGGCGCAGAGGAGAGAGGATTACAGAGGTGGCAAAACCAATGGGAGAGATCTACAAAAGGAAATGTCACCAAAATGTTCTTCCCTTCTGTACAAGATCGAATAAAGCAGAAGATCCCTCTCAACGCACAAATTACGACCTTTCTATCCGGACATGGGCAGACAAGAGAGTATTTCCATCGTTTTAAAATAGTGCAAAGTGAAATGTGTAAGTGTGGGCAATATATACAAAATGTAAACCATTTAATATATGAGTGTTATATATTAAACAGTGAAAGAAACATTTTAAAACAGAATATTAGTTTAAAAGGCGGACAGTGGCCAATAACAAATAATATTTTAGTGAAAGTTTATTTAAAAGAATTTATAAACTATATAAACTCGATAAATTTCGAAAAATTGTAACTATATATAATATTGTAACTTTACATAATATTGTGTAGTATATAAACAAATATGTATGATTATATTTAGGATTATGTAAATTAAGTTACATTGTTATTATATAATTAGAAATAGAAAAATAGTTATTAAGTTTAGAAATAGCCAGAATTTATAATGTAAATATGTAAATATGTAATATAGTGTATAAACAAAAGTATGACTAGTATTAGAATTAAGTAAACTAAGTAATTAGGAACAGAAAATAGCTATTAAGTTAGAGATAGTCAACAATTTATATTTGAAAATGTACACCTTGTTATATGAAAAGTAATGTAAGACAATTTGTATCAGCTTTTAAAAAGCATGTAATATTACTTTGTAATGGGGCATGCTGTTGATTCAATAAAGAAAAAAAAAAAAGGATCAAGCCTCGAATCAAAGACGGAAACAAAATACGACAAACGCTAGGAAAAGGTCTACGATTTCAATACATATTTGATAAAGATAAAAACTGATGTTTCCTTAATTTGATGTTAACATTAATATTTTTTTATTTATTTCTTCAAATATTAACGCATTTTTATTTGTAACAAATTAATAGTATAGTATAAAATTAATGGCTAACACAGATAAGAAAATTAGAGAATGCTACCCGGACCCAGACCCCAGCTTATTTACTGCATAAGAATGGGAAACTGACTGGGATCCAATTTACCTAGGCCCAAAGTGAAATGTTGATGGAAGTTTTAGTTTTCAATGAATGTATTTTGGAAGGAGGGAAACGTTACAGATACTGGCATGATATGGAATAAAAACATATAAATAATACACCCATTGTGTAATTATGTTATTTGTAATTATACAATATTGCCTACTGATTCAGAATAACGGTCGATAAAATAATCACGAAAACATTCTATGTTTTTTTTAAATAATAAAACACAACTTTCTGTTTCTAAGCATATGAATCCAGTAGAATGCCCGGAAACCAGGTCATCGATCACGTACGCGCGCAAGCTGTCAACAGGTGATATCTTACAGAAACAGCTGTGAGCAGCTGCGCGGTAGGCTCAGTTGGTAGAGCATGAGAGTCTTAATTTCAGGGTCGTGGGTTCGAACCACACGTTGGGCGATTTTTTAAATTTAATTGAAATTGCAATTTTTACTTCACACAGTTCTCAAGGTTATCTCATAATTGAGGCGGCTAAAAGCAAATGGGTGCAAGTACAAGTTTTGCAGTATTGAGAAAAATAGGTTGTGTAAGAAAATTATAGGTTACTGAAAATGACAACAACGTTACTTTATCTACTCCTAACGCATGCACTTATAACTCTTTTCCACTAAATAAAACTACGCTTCCAGAACGTAATTATGAATCAAACTCTTTTTGACGTGAATAGTCTTTAAATTTGCATCCATAGTGGGAGGCAATTCAGAAAACTGATGATAACAAAATCGGGGGATACAGTTTGGTATCGCAGCTACATGTATATCATATACATCCTGAATTTAATTACACCACTCGATAGATAAAGGATCAAATAATTCGTTATGTTGATTGTGGACTGTGACGCATTGCGGGCGACGGAGCGAAAAGCGCCGCCATGTTGAGGTCGTTTCCCTGCACCACATAATTTTAATTTAGTATACATTTTAAATCGTAGAAGTTACGTCATTCGTTTGAGTTTCAATCATCAGATCTCATCAATATCTATGGATTGCATATATGAAACATTTGTGCGAATTAGGTATAGTGAATATGTATGGTGTTAAAGTAAAAACATAAAATAAATAATGCAATGTTGACCTATACTCGTCAAAAAGCCAAATAAAAAATAGCCTACAGATCGTATATTATTGGGAGGTCGTCTCAAGAGCTATCCAGTGGTGCCCATAAAAACAATATGATAGAGTGAAGCGGTGCCGGGAACGTAAAAGAATTAAGCCGTACGAGCGGATCAACGACGGCGCCAGTATATCTGCAGCTGGGGCGTCCGAGCCTATGCAAGTGGTGATTACGACTAACATTAACGTTGAGGATACTACACGGCCGTGTTCACGACACAGCCACATCCCGATTTTTTTTGCGAAAAAAAAAACACTTACACGCCTTTGCTTCTATCCGCCTCAATTTGAAAAAAAAAGTGTTTATAACGCCGTGTAAAATCAGCAATTTAAGAGGAATCGGTTATTAAGAAGGGGGTAAAAAGCAGATTGTAATTTATTTTTTTAAATCTGTAATTGATTACACGTGGATTTGCTGAAAAGTAGTTTACGTACATTGAAAATGTTTGTGTTCATTGCCGTGGGTCCCGAGTCTGAAGATTTTCAGGCTCGTAAAAGATCCTTAAACCTGAATAAAGAGGCTATAAGAAAAATTGACCGACATCAACGTCCTAGTTGCCTGTTAGATGTCTAATTGGGTCGGTTGTTGACAGCGTGCCATCCATGAAATCTACGAGCAAATAAGGTAACTACAAATTAACTTGGTCTACAGTAGTAACTCCTTAGAAAGGAGAGGTTATGGCTCAACAATGGGCTACGCCATATGTAGTTTTTTTTTTAAATTCTACCATTTGGACTACTTTTGATGTGTCTATATTGTCCATCTTGAGGGATCTGAATTTAAAGATATATATATATCAAGACTAGTCCACTGATATCGTCTCCAGGTAGCGTGCTGCCTTGTCACGGAACGGGCCCGGGTTCGATCCCCAGTCGGGGGAGTTTTTGTGGATGAGGGTTTTATCGTGGTTTTTCCTCACCTGTAAGACAAATGTCAGAAGAACTTTAAGGCCCAAACGATCCTCGAAATCATGTGGCCATCATCATCATCATCATCTTTATCATTATCATCATCATCATCCTTCACCGGTGTGGAAAGCAACGGGAAGCTACTACACCTGCAATTCCCTAGTAAAGCTGCAAGCATAGCATCTAAATGCTATAATTGCAGTGAAAGATCTGCCCTCGGGCAGAATTACAATGGATGGATGGATATCAAGACTGTCCGAATGGTGGCTCTTCAAAGCCATTTAAAATGACTCTCGAATTATCGCTTACTATAATGTGATTTATTGTTATTTTTCCATTAATCTCTTAAAATGATTTTAAGAGTTGTTATTTCGTTTATGGTACATATTTTTTTTTAAATTTCAAAGCATAATATATGAAACTGTTAAGCATTACACTGTATTATTCATTGCACATTTGAAATAATTCTGAATTTATCGATCCAATGCAATGGTGAAGTGCTGATCTTACAGTCAAAATTACAGAACAGTCATGTTTTGCAGAGGTTTTTGTGGGAGTTAGATAACTAAAATTAAATAATAATAATAATAATAATAATAATAATAATAATAATAATTTTATTTAATCAAAGGCATATTGCTAGTTTGTTCAGTTTATTTTATTTTGAATATTTCTAAAATTAGTTGTAATCACAATTGAGGTCATGTAGTAAAATTAAAATAACATATTAATATAAGTTCCATTTCATATCAGTCTTCCTCAAGTAAATTGGATTTTTTGTTTAAAAAAATCGTTAATTAGTTCTGAAAGACCTACATGGTTTCAACTAGTTAACGAAATTATTTAAACAAAAATTAATTTTAATTGAGGAACATTAATATAAAAAGACACATATTAATATTTAAAAAATAATAATTCTGTTTAGTCATAGACGTATTTTTAATTTTGTTTTATTTGCTTTAGTTTACACGCCTGCTCAATACCATATTAAGATATATGAATTAGTAAAAACCCTCATGGTGCAAAATGTATTCCTCTGGGTTGCATTCTTCTCATCGGCCAACAGTACATCACGGTCTGCAGAAGGCCAGTTCTATTTACATAATTCTGGCATGCATTGACTTGTCTGTATTAATATTTTCTCTCGACTGAAACCGTATAGATTTGCCTCACTTTTAATGGCTATGGCTATATTATGAAAATATTTTATTAGCACTTTATTAAAATATCAATGTCATATTTCAAATGTTGCTTAATAAAACTCAGAATACAAAATGCAGACGTGACTCCTGGAAGATTCCATAAAATATTGGTTCGACTAATTATATGTGAAAACAGGTCAGAATGAAACTTGGAACAAGAACTGGAAGAATAAGATATTTTTAAATGTAGGTTGCAGTAAATAACATACTTGATTATCGGTAGATTCTGAGTTAGACCGTTTGTCTAGCGAATATGAAGTTACGTTATATTATTAATTACGTAACCGAAAAAAAATGTTTCTGGAATTTTCAGATGAAAATGAGGCAACCGAAGAAGAAAACTGATATATATATATATATATATATATATATATATATATATATGAATAATGGGAGACAATAAGAGATATATTTAAATTATCAGCATTAGAAAGCGTAGGTTATTAAAAAATAGTAAACTATTTTTTGTTTGTTTGAGGAATGTTCAGAGATTTTAATGAAAAGAAAACTAGGAAAAATGAATTGGTACATGAGCCAGATAAAGGAAATTTACAGCTATTTGGCAATATCAGACAGGAAACCACATGGTTATTAAAGACTACGAATAGGGCATATTTGTGAGAGACTATATTAATAATCTTGAAATTAATGCAAAAAAGGGAATTGTGCCAGGGAATTAGGATAGAGAGAAAATTATTTCAGACTAGATCAAATATAATTAAAAATTTAAATGGGGATATGATTTCAGATTCCAGGAATGTATTAAATATATTAAATAGATGTATCATATACTGTAATAAGCTAATAAATGTACATGCAGAACAAGATATTGAAGAGAATGATTTACAGGCAACAGGAATATTAGTCACAGAACCAAATACTAGCACATGCCGTCAATTCTTTAGAGGACGAAGAAGGCCTATAACTCAGTGGTGTTAATAACAATCTGATGATACAGTATTATGAGGCGATAGCGAGAAGTTGCTAAGGGCTCTCGAGTAATACTAAGAAATTAGGGCTGGAAGTAAACATCAATAAAACAAAATATATGGTCACACATATAAATATATTATATAATAGAAATAGACAGTTAATGACAAATGAGGGAAATTTTGAAGAAGTGCTTGAATTCAAATACCTAGGAACAATAATTATAATTAGCAAATATGAATGAGATGCACAAATAAATTTAACAAATGCCCAATTCTGGAAATGTACGCTATTATCCAATACAAGGAATCTTGTCGTCCCAATCTCTCTGAAAAAAAAAAAAAAAAACTTTAAACTGAAAAATATATATTAATATGAATACGAATCATGAACTTTTACTTTAAGGGAGTAGAAAATATTACTAGTATTTCAGAATAAAGTTATTAGAAAAAATGTTGGACCAAAGGGGGATGAAGAGGCAGGAGAATGGAGAAGATTACAAACAGTCAGTTATATGAACTTTATGGGAACACCGATATAATAAGAAGAGATAAGTCTCGTGGACTGCGATGGGCAGGACATGTGCCACGAATGGGGAATGAAAGAGGGACATGGAAACTTAAAGGAAAACCAGAGGAAATTAGATTATCCAGGGGATAATTGGAAAATATTAGCTCAGGATGGAGGTGTTTGGAAAACTTATGTCCACGCGGCCATGAACCTACGGGTTCGATAGTGTCTGTGAGTTAGTTTATCCAAGGAAAATATGACCAAAATATGTATATCACTGCAAGAGAAATGTCAGAGGATGACGCTAATTTTCAAACATTTTAGTCTATATAATGAAAAAATAAACAATTCAGGAACTTGTTGAAATTTTCAGTCATTGAAGACCGAAGAAAACTTGGATAGAAGGGGTACAAGCAGCTATGCATATCAGAGGAATGGAGGTAGATCAATTGATGGACAGAGAGGAATGGCGTTTGATTTCCGGAAGACGGCGGCAGCTGCCATGATACCGGATGATGATGAAAATGAAACTGTGATAGGCATGAATCACTAAGTGCAGAAGAAAAAATTATGATAAGTGTGAGGAAAAAAGATTTTTTGTTAATTAGAATACAAACAATATAGAATTGTACAAAACTCGATATTAAAAATAAGGTTTAAGACTACATTTCTACTGTGTGCAGAACTTTTACAAATGTATTTTGACCCATTATTATCATAAAGAAAGAAACTTGCTCATTGCTGACAGTATGCCTAGTTACTGAAGCCTCTCATCATGGAACTTGTAGGCCTACACTACAGCTTCGTGTAGTCCTGTATTTAAATACAAGTGCAGTTACAAAAAGCGTACACTTGCGCTTACGTATCTTCGTATGACGATGCGCTTCCAAGATTCTATTGGTTCTGACTTCTTGTGTACAGAGGACCTTAATCATCTATGCCATATCTTCTCAAACTTATCGCCAAATGCCCACTTCGACAATAAAACATTTCCCATCACACCCCAACATTTTAAACTGTTACAAATGAAAATTACAATAACTGTTTCTATGATGCGCTTTTAAAAACAATTATTGATATTAAACATGCCGTAATTCTTTTCTGAGTTCAAACTTATAAAAACCAACAATGTATCTATGAATATTAAAATCGTTTAAAAAGGAACTTTACAGCAGGTACAGTTAGTAACAATCTTATTCATACAGCTTATATTTTTGTTAATTTTAGGACTATTTAAGTATTAAAATTGATACTTGGCCGCGCATAGTATTAGCTGTGTTTTGGAAATGTATGACAATTTTATATTGTAGCAGGTTTAAATTAATTTGGAAAACCAGTAATTACTTTAGCATGGTAACATGGATGGAACTAGAATATAACAGTCTTGTTCATACTGTCTCTCTCCTTGTAAATAAATGTTGCGCTACCCACTCAAGTGAACGAGTAGAGAGGATTGCTCAATTTGTGTACACAATGGAGAAGGGAATGCAGTTAAGTTTTGACTTAAAGAGAACTACTGTCAATCTTGCTTTAAGAGGTAAATCACTGACGGAAATGGGCTATATAGTAGCCAAATCACATGTAACTGTACAGTACAAGTTCAAGTATGAAGGTACCATAGAAAATGTTCTGCGTAACGACAGAGAAAAAAATAATAAACGAAAGAGACGAAAGTTTTATAATCAGTGATGTAAGAACACATCTTCCGATTAGTGTCCCGGAACTTAGGCCCATGGTGGAAGAAGTGTTAGGAAAGCAAAGTAGTAATCAGACAGTTCATAGTGTGCTGTGGTCGCATAAATATCATGGCCGCAGACCGCAAAAAGGCCATATGTAAGTGAACAAAATTGTGCTGAAAGATTACTCTTTGTAAAAGAGCATGTAAACAAATCACGCGAGTTTTGGGATCGTGTAATATGGTCCGGTGAAAGCAAAATAAATCCTTTCGGATCAGATTGTGTGATAAGGGTTCGGAGGAAACACAACATTACTGATGATAAGGTGAATACTCTTCCGATAGTGAAACATAGAGAAGGTTCAGTTATGATCTGGGCCTGTATATCTTCCAGTGGGGATGGAAACCTACACTTCATCAACAAAATAACGGATTAGTGGTATTACAACAGGATATTGAAGGAACATGTAAAACGAAGTGCATAAAAATGGGACTGGGACAGCATTACATATGCCAAAAAGACAATGGCAGTACACATATTGCAGACATTAACAAGCTTTGGTTGATCTGGAATGTTCCGAAGCAGCTGAGAACACCTCCACAGTCATCTGATCTAAATCAAATAGAGAATCTTTGGGCTGAGTTGAAGAAAAATGTCCCTAAAAGGAAAGGGACTTCAAAAGAAGAAGTAATATATTTCATTAGAGAAGAATGGAATAAAATCACACCTGGGACAATAAAAAATGGTTAATTCAATTCAATGACGATGCCAAGCGGTTATTAAAGCTAAGGGGTACTCTATATGTGTTTTGGTTTTGTGTTTTAAGTGTATGAACAGAAATGTTGCTAACAAGTGCATGTTCGTTGGTTTTAGTTTTAATTATATTTCGAAAAAACATTTCTTCCACTTACTTGTGTTTTGCACTCTTTTAACTTTACTATCTAACCTCTCTTGGTTAACTCTTGTTTTTTTCGACTCCAATGCTATTAGGGCATCCGAGGGCTAGGAAGTCTTTCCTTTCTTCCATTTCTTCTTTCCTTTATTTTCTTTTCTTCTTCAGAAAAGCCTGACCAGAGGCTATAAGATGGCAGCCGCATCACTGGTCTTGCCTTCCTTTGGCCAGCAACCGATCGAAGGGACTATTATTATGCTTTCAAGTCTTATACGAGAATTTCCCGGAAGGATCAAAACGCTGGAGGGAAAATTTTCTATAGGATCGTAACAGGCCTTGGCCTAATACTTGGAAGGAAGAAGAAGAAGAAGAAGATAAAAATAATTGCAATAGATAATTAATTGTATTAAGAATAGGCTGTTATGATACTCTGAAATGATAATCGGAAATAAATTACATTTCGGAAGATAGAAAATATCCTTTATATCACAAAATCTTAGCTGTATGAATAAGAATGTTACTAACTGTATCTTATATAAAGAAGCCAGCTGTAAGTTTCCCCCTTCTCGAGCAGTAGGGGTATGGGGAAAGCTAATTCCAAGAAATGTCCTCTCCTCTTGTACTGTATCTTATATATAGAGAGTAGACTGTATTTTATTAATTTTGGAATATTAGATAGGCCTAAACATATTTTTTTAAATCAGCCATCGCCTTCATAGACCGCCTCAACACCCCCAATTTGGGCCTTCTACAGCCCACCCCTGAAAGCCCAATTTGATAAATATTAATCTCTACATTCGAAAAAGCAATCCATACAATAACACCGAATAAATCAGTCTGAAATTAAATAGCAGCAGTTGTACAGATATTTGTGAAAGTTAATTATTTAGTTTTAAAGGCTTTTAACAACAATATTTGCATTAGAATAAATGCAGTACTAGTAAAGTTAATACAGCCCCCTCCACAAGATAAACACAAATACATCAGTGGCAAAACAACCTTCTGCTGAGAATGGGTTAGTTCCGAAAGGCCTGCAGAGTTTTACAAATATCATATGTGGAGATTTGTCTAGAATTGTGAAAACTTGGATTATATTTCAATTCACTTCTGTCTTGTGGAAATAAGTAAGCAATATGCATTTTAAAATTCCATAAATATTTAGTATACCTAATTAAAGGTAAATTCGTTTTTCGAGTAAAGTAAATGTTTGTACAAGCAAATTTTATATTTCGTTTTTAGAGTAATACTAAGGGAGAAAGAATAGAATTTACAACTCCACTCCAACCTAATATTCCGTACTTGATTATTGATTAAATCACATATATCGTAAATCAGAGTGTAACTATTGCTATATTTCGCTTGAATAGCAGTATTTAGAGGAAGTCGGTGAGTGTCCTGGCAACTTGTTGCGCTGCGTGAGTTCTGTAGAGGAAGTCGGTGATATTTCAGTAGTGTCCTGGCAACTTGTTGCGCTGCGTGAGTTCTGTAGAGGAAGTCGGTGATATTTCAGTAGTGTCCTGGCAACTTGTTGCGCTGCGTGAGTTCTGTAGAGGAAGTCGGTGATATTTCAGTAGTGTCCTGGCAACTTGTTGCGCTGCGTGAGTTCTGTAGAGGAAGTCGGTGATATTTCAGTAGTGTCCTGGCAACTTGTTGCGCTGCGTGAGTTCTGTAGAGGAAGTCGGTGATATTTCAGTAGTGTCCTGGCAACTTGTTGCGCTGCGTGAGTTCTGTAGAGGAAGTCGGTGATATTTCAGTAGTGTCCTGGCAACTTGTTGCGCTGCGTGAGTTCTGTAGAGGAAGTCGGTGATATTTCAGTAGTGTCCTGGCAACTTGTTGCGCTGCGTGAGTTCTGTAGAGGAAGTCGGTGATATTTCAGTAGTGTCCTGGCAACTTGTTGCGCTGCGTGAGTTCTGTAGAGGAAGTCGGTGATATTTCAGTAGTGTCCTGGCAACTTGTTGCGCTGCGTGAGTTCTGTAGAGGAAGTCGGTGATATTTCAGTAGTGTCCTGGCAACTTGTTGCGCTGCGTGAGTTCTGTAGAGGAAGTCGGTGATATTTCAGTAGTGTCCTGGCAACTTGTTGCGCTGCGTGAGTTCTGTAGAGGAAGTCGGTGATATTTCAGTAGTGTCCTGGCAACTTGTTGCGCTGCGTGAGTTCTGTAGAGGAAGTCGGTGATATTTCAGTAGTGTCCTGGCAACTTGTTGCGCTGCGTGAGTTCTGTAGAGGAAGTCGGTGATATTTCAGTAGTGTCCTGGCAACTTGTTGCGCTGCGTGAGTTCTGTAGAGGAAGTCGGTGATATTTCAGTAGTGTCCTGGCAACTTGTTGCGCTGCGTGAGTTCTGTCTTATAAGTCATCTCCGATCAAATTATAAGTCAGAGACGTTTATTGTTTATCTACTAATTTAATATGAATATGATTGACGACAATTATCTAGCTAGAAATATTTTAGGGTCATTGCGGTTCGAATTTCGTAGCAGGCATATTTGCCTATTGGGAATTAACCGAGGCTCGCTCAGAAGAGTCAAGCACGTTTCTCCTAGACCACATCATTACATTTTGTTTGTTGGCATAAAAATTAAATATATTTTCATTAACAAAGTTAGCTGTCATTTTAAATTGACTTATGTAGAAAAAATGTAATGAATTATGGAATTACGTAATTTTCAATTCGCCACGGAATCAACACGACGCTTCACTTAGAACATTGAACTAGTAGTCGACCTTCAAGTTCCAGTTGTGTCATCTAAATGACCTTTAACGAATATTCGTATAAATTTTATAACAAAGAGTTATGAAAGTGCGAATGAGTACTGATGTAATGTACAAAAAATACTTTATTTATCTGAAATAATAGCGTACACTGTTACGTTGTGCAGGAGACAGGTCAAGAGTTAAGAAAACAAATTAGTCAAGTTTTACGCCATTTTTCTATCGAAAAACATAAGTTTTATGTTACTATTTTAAATAGACACTTATCCGTAAATTTCTGATCAGTATAAAGTGATCTCATTACATGCCTTAGAAGGCTTGTTGTAAGCCTTGCGTGGAAACTGTTTTCCCCCTAGAACAAGCGTTTGTTGCTCATTTCCGTCAGAGGCTGAGCTAAACCCAAGGCCTGGTGCCGCCAAAATGTTTAGGCGAGTTTAAAAACCTACCTCCATAGACAAAGTGCAATATCTCAACTAACGCTGATAATAGAATAACTGTGTGTGTGTGTGTGATTATAGTGAATAAGTTATTAAGTCGAAAAATCGCCAAAATGAGTTGAGTGTAGTGTGATATCCATGTTTTCTCGAACCGCAAATTAATTGGTAACCCAAGATTTTAATACTTTCAGAGTTAAATAAGTTTTCTTTTCATGGTATCTCGTTATAATTCTCGGTTTAAAAAAGTGCTTCTTTGAAAATCAGCGTCTCTTTTGCTTATCCTCTGTGACCACCCATATGTGTAAGATCATCAAATTTTATTCCAATAAAATTGATAAAAATTACGAAAACAATTCGCGAAGTAATATGTTGGTTCATTAGCTATTTTATAGTCGTGCAACCAATGTAGTGGTCTCACTAATTTTATATAAAATCCTAGACAGCCTACCCTTTTAATTATTGGAGCTGAATCTCATTTCGTACAACAGATAAAATTTCTTCATTCTGCTGATTTAGTATAATGTATTCAGCTTTTAAAATCTTCTGACTGAAATGCAAGATATCTTTATCCTTGGTAAACTCATTTTTATGTTTACAGATATTGGCACTAGAAGAGTTAAACATCACTATGGGACTCTGAGATACTTACGGGAATCATTTGAGTGCCGAGATACTAATGACACCATTAAGACGTGAGTATCAACCTCAAACAATAACAATAAAAAAACTTATTTGAAACAAATGTGTCATGGCATATTTTGAGTCGAGAAAAATAATAGAATGACTGATTTCCTATACCGAGACATCTTAACATTTTCAAAATTACTTTATAAAGCAAATCGGGTAATGAGGAAGTATCCCTCTGCCGCTGCTTAGGAAACATAAAATATACCCATCCATCCATAGTAATTCTGCCCGAAGGCAGGTCCTTCACTGCTATCATAGCATTTTCATGCTATGCTTGCAGCTTTACTAGGGAATTGTAGATGTGGTAGCTTCCCGTTGCTTTTCACACCGGTGAAGGATGATGATGATGACGATAATGATAAGGATGATGATGGCCATATGATTTCGGGGACCGTTTGGGCCTTAACGTTTTCCTGACATTTGTCTTACAGGTGAGGAAAAACCCCGATAAAAACCTCACCCAGAAAAACTGCCCCGACCGGGGATCGAACCCGGGCCCGCTGCGTGACAAGGCAGCACGCTATCTCGAGACCACAGCGGTGGACATAAAACATATATTAAGTAACAAAATTATGTATGTTAAATGAATCATAATTTCGAAGCCTTTTTAGGTAGCGTGTAGAAATAGATTGAATAAACTATTGTCATATATATATATATATATATATATATATATTTAAACCATTAAATTCAATTGTCCACCGCTGTGGTCTCGAGGTAGCGTGCTGCCTTGTCACGCAGCGGGCCCGAGTTCGATCCCCGGTCGGGGCAGTTTTTCTGGGTGAGGTTTTTATCGGGGATTTTCCTCACCTGTAAGACAAATGTCAGGAAAACTTTAAGGCCCATACTGTCCCCGAAATCATATGGCCATCATCATCATTATCATCATCATCCTTCACCGATGTGGGAAGCTACCACACCTACAATTCCCTAATAAAGCTGCTATCATAGCATGAAAATGCTATGATTGCAGTGAAAGACCTGCCTTCGGGTAGAATTAATATTAAAAAAAATCGATTATAAGGTGTGATGCTACGCCCTGGTCGCTATGCTCATGGGAACCTAACTATGCGTGTTAGCTATATTCAAAATATCATTCAATGGATTAGGTTATTTCTGCAACTTTCCTTTTTATCGATACAAATCTTCAACTACATAATTAGTACAAAATGAGAGTTTTACGTAAAGGTACGTACACATATGCGCGTCACGAACACGCGCGGCGCGCGCGCCGTTCGTGTTATGATCGTCGAAATTATTAATTTCAACGAACCTCCTGCGATCCATAGGAAACCCACAAACCTTCAGTAGACTTTTGCAGAGACAAAGGCCTACACATGGTCATTCCATGTCTCCTTATTCAATTATTTTCTTTTATCAAAATTATTTATTTTGTTCTGGATGGGATACTGAGGAATTTTTACCTGTAGGCCTATACCATAATACATTGTCAAATAATTTCAAAACTACAATCATTTCAGAAATGTTTTTAACCAATTATTGAAATTTTATTTAAAAAAAAATAAAATATATGAAGGAATATTAAATTTTTACTAAAATATGAACATTTCGCCAAAATATTATGAAATATGGAAAAAAATATGTTGGTCTTATTTGATTCTATAGATTATAAAATGTAAAGATACTCTATGGAGCAACAAACATTTTTATAGAACGCAAAAATAGTATTATAATATATTAATTTTAATATCAACATAAGTACAATTTACAAATGTAATACATTACAAAATTATGTATAGTACCAGTATTATTTTATTCTTTGGCATATTTCTCATTTGGGTGAATTTTTTAAGTAGATTGCTGTCGTTGTTTAAAAGGTCATGAATGTTTTCACAAGGATTTGTTAAATTATATTTCACACATAAAATAACTTTCAAAGAAGTAACACTCAATTGCGATTTTTTTATGTCCACACTTTATTTACCAAACAATGGTGGTCGAATCAACAATGTAAACTTTGATAAGCAGTGATGTTGAGTGATTCCGGGTTCTGTGGCCGTGGTCCATAGTTGGTGTTGATACCAGACGTTTCGCCCTCAACTGCGGAGGGCATCTTCAGTGGCGAGTGCTTCTAGGCGTGTTTCCTGGTCGGAAGCTCTACTTAGAGTGAACGCTGCGGGTGTTGTATTGATACTAGTGGTGGGAGCAGGGTGAGCGGGCGTGGCTCTTGCTGATTGGCTAATGGTCGTCTCCTTGTTGTCCCTAGTGTTGATGCATTTATTTTCTAGTGTACGGTACCAGGCCTTAGACAGTTTAATACCTTCCTCTTTTCTGTTAATATTTTCCTTATGCTTGTGTATTTCTATAGCCTCTCGATATAATCTAGGGAAATAATAGGAAGTTGTGGCTAAAACTTGTGTATCATCGATGATACACAAGTTTTAGCCACAACTTCCTATTATTTCCCTAGATTATATCGAGAGGCTATAGAAATACACAAGCATAAGGAAAATATTAACGAAAAAGAGGAGGAAGGTATTAAACTGTCTAAGGCCTGGTACCGTACACTAGAAAATAAATGCATCAACACTAGGGACAACAAGGAGACGACCATTAGCCAATCAGCAAGAGCCACGCCCGCTCACCCTGCTCCCACCACTAGTATCAATACAACACCCGCAGCGTTCACTCTAAGTAGAGCTTCCGACCAGGAAACACGCCTAGAAGCACTCGCCACTGAAGATGCCCTCCGCAGTTGAGGGCGAAACGTCTGGTATCAACACCAACTATGGACCACGGCCACAGAACCCGGAATCACTCAACATCATGATTACCGGCCGTGAAAGCCTGCATTCAACTATTTGATAAGCAGTTCTCAACAATGATTTGTTATTATTAATGTTTAACATTATAAAATTAACAAAAATAATATAAAACTCATATCCTGGCGAAATAACTACATGGTCGCCAAAAACCGTATATTCCCTTTCCATTCTCCCGCCGTTCCCTAGCTTGTCGTGCATTCTTTCCCAATAATCGAGACTTTTTTAAAATACCGCGAGACGCGGGACAAATTGTTAAAAATCGGGACTGTCCCGCCAAAATCGGAACGTCTGGTCATCTTACACAATACGCTTCTTACTGGTATGTGTTTATATATTATATTGTTTTGTGATACTTCATACATATCATTATGAAATGAACGTGTTTAGTACACACGAAACAAAAAAACACATAACATTGAAAAAAACAGGCATGCTGTAACAATATTGTGAAATCATTTTTTTTATTCCTTAGATTAAAAAATATCGATAGACATCAACGTGTACACTGACCTGACGATCTTCACTATTTATTGTAGCGCTAAACCATCAATACTAAGTTATGTGTCAACAATATAACAATATTTTACTTTTCTCCCGCCGGTAGGAAGAAAGTAAAGTAATTATTTTCTTCCTGCATGTATCCGGAGATATATCCATTTTATCTCCTATTTCCCTCCAGGCATCTCCTTTCAATGATTTTTTAAAATGATCCTTATGTTGAGGATCCCGCAATAATTGTTTGTTTCTATAAAGATCAATAACATTATATTTACAAAGAAATAAACGTTATCTCAGTCAAAACATAATTTTATTGTGTCGACGTTTCAATCTCCTTATGTGAGATCATTTTCAAGACATGGTTGTTTATAAATTTACATGTCTTGAAAATGATCTCACATAAGGAGATTGAAACGTCGACACAATAAACTTATGTTTTGACTGAGATAACGTTTATTTCTTTGTAATTATGATATTAATTACTTTCAGTGAAAAATAATTTAAAAAAAGTATAATAAGTTTTAACATGTCTCCCTCTGACCACTCCATACTCAATAATAATAAGGTGCGCGCCGAAAACAACAAACCTCTCAGGTACCCGTCCAAATCTAATCAGCGAACCATCGAAGTGTTCGTGGAAACAACCGACAATGAGTGGATCGTGGTGCGCCGCATGTGCGCGGCGCGCGCACCTTAAAACCCCGTCCAAATCTGACGAACATGGTGCACGCGCGCGGCGCGCAAGTGTGTACGTACCTTAACACTTCGCATTCAAAATATCTTTATGAGAAAGAAAGAGAGAACGACGGACTAAAAAAATAAAAAAAAGAGAATAAATATAAGTTAATCATACGAAGAAAGAGAGCAAGAAGGAATAAAATAAAAATAAAAAGGAAGCAAAGATAAAAAAGAAGAAAGAAATAACAACGAAAAGAAAGAAAATAAAAAAGGATAGTAGGCCTAATAAAGAATTAGGAAAAGAATATAAGTTGAACAAGGATGGAAATTGAAGATGGAATGAATAGAGAATAAAAGAAAAAATGAGGAAAGTGAGGAATGGGCGAAAGGAAGAAATAATGCAAGAGAAATGTAGAAATAAGAAGTATAATAAAAATAGAAAAGGCCAGGGCAGAAAAATGAAGGAAGTAAAGCAGTAATGAGAAAAAAAACAAATAAAGAATTGGTGGAAAGAAATTAACAAGAAAGTAGAAAGAAAAAAACCAAGAAATTCCTAGATTATTAGTTCATGAAAAAAGTAATATTTTCAGAAGGACGTAAACTCGTCGATGTCGGTAAACTGCTGTTCACAATGTTCGCCACTGGTTCCAAGTTAATTCTGAGGAATACAGGACCATTGTCATGTTATGAACATTAAACAAGATGTTATAATAATTATATATATACACTGCTCAAAACAATTAGAGGAACACTATGAAATATGCAAATATTTTTAATTTGGGATACAAGGTTACAAACATGAAATGTAATGAAAAGTTACATTATTTGTGATTGGTTATTTATTTATTTATTGCTCATGTCGTAATAAAAAAACAAATGAAGAACGCTGACAATTAACTTTTTTTCAAATAATTCCGCTATGTTAGCAATTGAATCTTGTGCTTATTTTTCAAAGTTAAACACTCGTTATATAGAGTTAGTATCGTGTATGGGCTCCACGACATTCAATGATACTTTGTTACCTCCGTGGCATGCTCCCAATATGATTCTGGATTTCCTCTTGCGGGATATTATCCCATTCCTCCTTCAGAGCATCTCCAAGTTGCTGCAGAGTTTGTGGAGCTTGATGTCGGTTCCTGACATTCCTGTCTAGAAGATCCCACAAGTGTTCAATAGGGTTGAGGTCTGGGCTGACCGCTGGCCACTCCATTACCTCAATTTCATTCCTCCTCAGGAAATCCCTGGTGACAGCCGCAGAATGTGCCCTGGCATTGTCCTGCATAAACAGAAATCCAGGGCCTACTCCAATGGCAGCAGGTACTACATGCTCTTCCAGAACGTGCTCGATATACCGGACAGCATTCAGTCGTTGGGGAACAAGTACAAGGTCCATACGATTGTTGTACATAACTCCGGCCCACACCATTATGGAACCTCCTCCGAATCTATCAATTTCCTGTACAGCCTCTGCAGAAAATCTTTCTCCTGGCCGTCCCCACACCCTCAATCGACCATCACAACGTGTAAGACGATACCTGGATTCGTCCGAGAAGAGCACAGACTCCCACTGGTTCAGGTTCCAATCACCATGGTTTTCAGCATACGTACGTCTTGCTGCCTTACGCCCATTTGTTAAGCGTGGTTTTTTAACGGGCCTTTTTGGACGAATATTCTCTTTCCTTAATCTGTTCCTTATGGTTTTGTCTGAAACCCGGATTCCGGAAGCCATATGAAGGTCATTCTGCAGGTCTTTTGCAGTTTTTGTACGCTGTCGAAGAGCAGAAAGAACAACGTATCTGTCATCCTGGGGGCTTGTTTTAAATTTACGGCCCTGGCCACGTCTTCTACAATACTGACCTGTCTCTCTGTGCCTGTTGCGTAACCTGGACACCACGGAAGGAGAAACCCCAAGCTCTCTAGCCACTTGTCGCAGAGATTGACCTTGTCGTAAAAGATGTATAGCATGATACACATCAAACTCATTTAAATGCCTCATTTTGTCAGAGACTTCAATAAACAAGGCAATAATCAACATTCGTCACTATAGCAACATCAGGAAGGTTACTAATTAGGAGTGGCCAGTGCCTTCCAAAATAAAACAAATTCTCTATATTTGTTATTTGAGGTAATTTCTCTGTATTTAGGACATGGATCTTTAAAATTTGTATCCAATGATAAAATTAATAATTCAATTTACATATTGTCCAACTTTCAGCATCACAGCTTTAAAAAACAATTACTTATTCAATTTATTACAAGTGTTCCTCTAATTGTTTTGAGCAGTGTATATTGGGTTGTCCATCGCTGCAGTCTCGAGCTAGCGTGCTGCCTTGTCACGCAGCGGGCCCGGGTTCGATCCCCGGTCGGGACAGTTTTTCTGGTTGAGCTTTTTATCGGGGTTTTTCCTCACCTGTAAGACAAATGTCAGGAAAACTTTAATGCCCAAACGGTCCCCGAAATCATATGGCCATCATCATCATCATCATCATCATCCTTATCATTACCATCATCATCCTTCACCGGTGTGCAAAGCAACGGGAAGCTACCACACCTACAATTCCCTAGTAAAGCTGCAAAGCATAGCATGAACATGCTATATTTGAAGTGAAAGACTTGTCCTCGGGCAGAATTACTATGGATGAATGGATAATGGGTTCATCCGTATCCTGCTGCGATTTTTAGCAAATTCCGAAGGAATTGAAGTTTTTAGCTATTGAAGTTGTTCTCATAAAAAAAGTTGAAAAATGTTTACAGAACTTAACTCATTCCATCTAGCAGACAAAAAGTGTCCATGACCAAAATTTATATAGCCCTATATTATGTCCGTTAACGCTCTAGCGGGCGCAATTTTTGTTTCATCAAAAATAAAGCTTGGCATGTAGCAATTAATTAAGAAAATAAGGTCGAGTTCGTACCAATATCGGATCATTAGTTGTAGTTCACCTGAAACAAACATTTAAAAATTGCTCTAACTGTCGCAATATTAGATATTTCACAACGGAATTCAGTATCTACTATTGAAATGAACCGAGGAATGTATTCTCCAGAAATCAGCGAAATCCGACCATTTGAAGTGGGGGTTTACCTAGAAAAAATAAGAAAAAATTAAGAATTGATTATCAATCACGTTTGATTCGTCGCATACAATTTAATAAACCCTTAAATTGACAATGTGCACTGTAAGATATATCAATTTAAATTATTTTATATTCTTAATAAAGTAATGGAAAAATTAATTGGTAAGATATTATTTAAATTTTTATCAAATTATACAACAATATGCACATAGGTAATAAATAACTCACGGATACGCATGATTTATTTTTTACTGCAGTCCGAAAGTTTCAAATAAGCTGGCATTAGACATTTAGTATCTCCATTTTAATAAAATGAATAATTATATATTTTTTCTGTAAACCAGCAGCAACATGGAACATAAATTCTACTTGCTGTGGGATTCGCTTTGTTTACGCAGTTCCTGCTTCACGAATTGCTTGTTTTTTTTTAATTTAGTGAAATCCAAGAAATATTTGAACTGAAGTAATACTAACAGTACTAGTAGTAATGTTAAAAGTAGTATTAGTTCATTTATCAATGTTTTTAATAGCCCATTTCAATAGAATCTCATTTCAAGTTGGACTTGGAAGGCGCTATAAAATGTTCTTAAAAGTTTCTTATTCCAAAAGGTTATTTTACGTGCCTTATATCAACGACATTGGACCACAGCTTTAAATCGCTTCCAAATGTAACCACACATTTATATTATCCTGGCCATCTAGGCCCTTCCCCCACCCCTTGGGATACCTCGGTCATCATAACCATACTCCCAAGTCCTAGATTTCTTGTCCTCCCTATCCTATGTTCGCGTCCACGTTCAAGTTCACGGCTTTGAAACCAACACCCCTAGGAAGAGGGTGTTGGAGTTGCAACTTCTGGGAATTGCTGAGCTTCGTAGTCGTCAGGTCACTCATTCCTGACGACCCCACAGTTGGTCCACGGGCTCCATGAGCCTAACCGTGAGGACTGCTTTCGCAGATCTACCGACCGTTCCCCTGTTCTGCCTCCAGGGACGTATCCTGCAGCCGTTGTGAGATCGGCTAGAGCTTGAGTCCAGTGTGAGACTTTAGTACATCCAGGTGCTCATCTCCTGGCGACCCCACAGTTTGTCCACGAGCCCGTAGGCTGAGCAAGGAACCAGCAGTTGCTCCCCTCTGCACTGGTCTGAGCCGAGCCCAGGTGTGCCCCAGGGACGCCTTCTGCTGCTGTTGTGGGCCAGCATGGAGCTCGCAAGCTCCAACAGATGAGCAAATAGTACGACAAGGCGCTCAACTCCTGCCGACCCCATTAATGGTTCACGAGTCCCTTGGACTTGACCGGGAGGACTGTCTAGCAGATCCACCGACCTTTCCCCCAGTGCACCAGCTGGGGACGTGTTTGGTTGCTGAAGTGGGTCCAGCCTGAGCATTAGTACGTCAGGTCGCTCAATTCCTGACGACCTCACAGATTGTCCTTGGGTCACACGGTTCAGGAGTCGGCGCAAATCCGAGACCCAAAAGATCGCGCTTTCTCCGTTCCCGAGCTTACTGACCTGGTGGTAATTCCCAGCATTACGCCCAGTATTGTCCCAACCAGCCCGTTCGCAAGACTAGGCCTAGTCGTGCCGCTGCTGTGAGACAGCCCTCTGAGCAATGTAGGCTTCCAGGGTGCTATCTCCCATGGTGCCCCCACAGATGGTCACGGGTTCAATTGAACCAAGGAAGGACCCCACTTATGGTCCGCGAGTCCATCGGGCTTGGAAGAGAGGACTGACTAGCAGATCCACCGACCTTTTCTCCACTACACCACCGAGGGGACGCGTTTTGTTGCTGAAGTGGGCGCAGTACGAGCTATGTAGTACGTCAGGTCGCTCGAGTCCTGACGACCTCACAAAAGGCCCGCGGGCCGGACTGGACCTAGCCGGGAGGAGTGCAATGCAAACCACCGACCGTTCCCCTATCCGCCACCCGGGGACGCGCCCTGTTGCTGTTGTGAGCACAGCTGGGCCCGAGAAGCGGACCCCGAGGGATTAGATGATCATCCACCTATATAAAAAATACTTGTGGATGTGAGGCCAGCAGCCGCCTGTTAGGTCAAGGTAATTGTAGGTCTGTCACGCCATGAAGTAAAGAATAAAGTAAAGAAAAATCTATCGACCTGGGTCTAATTGGTTCTCAACATCATCATCATCAACAAGGATTATGACCAATGGCCTGTTCCGATCTCATTATAGGTCGAATTGGTCCTTCCATCTCTTAAATGGTCTTCCCAACATTCTTCTCCCTTTTGGTTTATAATTGTGCATTCTTCTTGGTATGCGCTGTTCATTCATTCGTAATACGTGCTGAAGATATGCATTTTGATAACATTTTATTCTTTCAATAACTGGTTCTAACCCGCAAATTTGGAACCGGAGACAAGCGTGAACTACGCTGCTATTGTAACGGGATGGGGTATTTGGAATCAAGACGCTAAATAACGAAGAATATAATATGAACATAAGATTAAATACAGAGTTCAATTCTAGGTAAGAAATTGTTTTACAATAATACTAACATTAAACAAAACTTATGAATGACCAAATTATTACAAACACAATATATTGTGTCATGCATTACACAAAAATTGTCCTGAGATAATATTTTCAATCATCCCCTGTATAATCTACTTCCCTGAAATCATGCATAACTTATTCTCCCACCTCATTCTTGGTCTACCAGCTGGGCATTTTCTTTCTGGTTTTCCTACAATAAGCTTCCATGCACGTCTTATATTTCCCATTCTGCCACATGTGCCCATCGCAGTCTACGTGACTTAACTGTTCTTATTATATTTGGTTTCCTACAAAGACCATGTAGTTCACTGTTATGTAAGTCTTCTCTATTCACCTGTCTGTTCATCTCTCTTTGATCCAAAATGTTCCTAAGAACTGTATTCTCAAAAACTCGTAATCTTCTTCCCTCTCTTAAAGTAAGTGTCCATGTTTCACATCCATATAATATAACTAGTAGAATAATAATTTTAGATGGAATATATATTTATTTTGAGTTCTGTAGCCCAACAAACAAAATTTGGTTCACATGAGAACAGAAGTTCAAAACAGCACCTGCAAATTACGGGGCAGGTTTGTTGCAAGTTCTATTCAAAGGAACGCGTAGAGTCAATAAACGTAAAATACATGAATCAAAGTGGAAGAAATTTGAGGGTAGCCCGCAAATATAAAGTTTATGGTCTTTTGGAAAACCATCTATAAAGGGTGCCGAAGTTTCAAATGTGTCTTGCCGGTCTAATGAGGTAAACAAGGTCCTGAGAAAGAGGTCAAGCTAGATGTCTTGGGAAACAAACAACCCCAAGCGTGTGAATGTTGTCATGATGTCAAATTTGTAGGCGTGAATGATGTAGCCAATGAGTATTTGATATTCAGATTAATAATATGTAAACCAATTGAACATGTGAGAGAAATAAAAATTACCGCATTACAGATTCTCGGAAATGGCGCGGGTAGAAACCTAAGTCAAAAAAATTAATAGAACAGTCTCGCTCTTGCCTGTCGGCGAGATAAAAGTCGCCTTCTTGCCTGTAGGCGAGATTATATAGTCGCGATCTTGCTTTTGGTAAGATATATATTTCTTCGAGTCTTTTATTGATTTTCAACTTGTTTTGCCTAAGAGTAGGCGAGTTATATTACTAATTGATCTAAACGCGAGATATTTTACAAGTCTATCCCAACTAAGTGAGAATAGTAGAGGACACTTAGTCATTATAAATAAATTACGGAGAATATAGTCAGTTCCCGTTCCAAATAAAGTTTGTGCAACTTATACGGTCTAAGTGCTAGATATCCTGAAGATTAAAGATTGCTCCAGGATACATATTTATTTCGGGATTCTCAAGGGCGATAATTGATAAAGTGATATATTTTATAAATATAAATTGATTATAAATATAAATTGATAAGTGATAAAATTTCACGTGAATATAATCTACGAGTATGTACCAATTAATTATACAAATATTACTTACTTACTTACTCACTGGCACTATCGAACCCGTAGGTTCATGGCCGCACGGACGTAAGCTCTCCATACATCCCTATCCTGAGCTAATGCTTTCCAATCATTCCCTGTATAATCTACTTCCCTCAAATCATAGTTAATGTTGTTCTCCCACCTCATTCTTGGTCTACCAACTGGGCGTTTTCCTGCTGGCTTTTCTATAAGAAGTTTCCATGCACGTCTTTCATTCCCCATACGCGCAACATGTCCTGCCCATCGCAGTCTACGAGACTTAACTGTTCTTATTATATCTGGCTTCCTATAAAGACCATGTAGTTCATTTTTATGTAGTCTTCTCCATTCACCTGTCTGTTCATCTCTCTTTGGTCCAAAAATTTTCCTAAGAACTTTATTTCAAATACTCGTAATCTCCTTCCTCCCTTAAAATAAGAGTCCATGTTTCACACCCATATAATATAACCGGTAGAATAATAGTTTTATATATTTTCAGCTTAACGTTTTTTGAAAGGAGTTGGGACATCAAAAGTCTCTGCAATGCATAATAGCACGCATTTCCAGAATTGAGCCTATGTTTAATTTCTTTGTGCATCTCATTCCTATTTGTGATTATTGTTCCTAGGTATTTGAATTCAGCCACTTCCTCAAAATTTCCCTCATTTGTCATTAGCAATTATACAAATATTATAAAATAAAATTCTACAAGTAACTTAACTTTATTTATGTTGTCCAAGTTATTATATACTATCGTAGTTGCCTTCAAAGTTGGTCGTATTGCTCCCTGAGAATCTCATTGCTCACCGACCGACACGCATCTCACCGAGCCACCCTAGTAATTCAGAACGATACCTGTGAAAGTTCGGTCTCAGAACTTAACGAATTTAAGATTTTACAGCTCAGTTGTTATTTGCAAGACATATATCCGTGTTTCGCATAACAGGTGTGCACGAGACCGAATCTATACACGTAGAATCTAATACAGCAAAAGCTCCCTATTCGCGGGGGATATAATATGCCGTGAATAAAGAAACCACGACAATGAATGGTAATTTGTATGGTTATACAGGTTCCAAGGTTACAGAATAAAATAAAAATTATCAAAATAAAATTAATTAATGAGAGATTTTGAATAATTTCTATTAATTATTACTGTCAGGTTTAGGCAAGGACTTAAAGAACTTAGTAATTTATTCCTGTTTTGCCGCTATTAAAAGGTTAAGATTGATATTGAGCTGTGAATTCTGCGATAGAATACCTTATGTTGTCTTCGGATTTCTTGATTCATTAACATTGAAACAGCGTGATATAGACACAAACGACTCGCCAATGTGTATAAACGAGGAAGCATTTTTATTTTTAAAGTTAAGCGGCAACACTATTTTTTTTTCTCTTCGGTACTAATTATGTTTCTATCTTTTTACTCGACATTATAAACTGGGAACAAAGCACAATAGACACGTGTTATTCAATCAAAATTATTGCAACAAACAAGTTGAAACAATAATATACCGAGGCATTTGTCAAAGTACATATCGGCACATGAAATACAACAGCTTTTAACAATGAACATAAAATAAAAAAAAATAAATTGCAAGATTTTTTGCTGTCCGATTTGATATGGATTGTCCCATTCACATTCCGGATTAAACGAGTTTTACTGTATTTTCAGTTTAACGTTTTTTGAAAGGAGTTGGGACGTCAAGATTCTCTGTACTGCATAACTAAATTAATTCACTGGCACTATCGAACCCGTAGGTTCATGGCCGAGCGGACATAAGCTGTCCATACATCCCTATCCTGAGGCAATGTTTTCCAATAATTCCCTGTATAATCTACTTCCCTCTAAGCATAGTTAATGCTATTCTCCCACCTCATTCTTATTCTACCAACTGGGCATTTTCCCTCTGGTTTTCTTACAAGAAGCTTCCTTGCAGGTCTTTCATTCTCCATTCATGCCACATGTCCTGCCCATCGTAGTCTACAAGACTTGACTGTTCTTATTATATCTGGCTTCCTATAAAGACCATGTAGTTCACTGTTATGTAGACTTCTCCATTCACTCTCTGTAATGCATAGTAGCACGATTTCCCAGAATTGAGCCTATGTTTAATTTCTTTGTGCATCTCATTCCTATTTGTGATTATTGTTCCTAGCTATTTGAATTCATCTAATTCCTCAAAATTTTCCTCATTTGTCATAAGCTGTCCATTTACATTAGGTAATGTATTTCTGTGTGTGAACCATTATTTTTATTGATATTTACTTCCAGCTCCAATTACTCATTAGCGTGTGCGTTGGCCTCTAGTATCTCCTCGCTATCGCTCAATACTATTACATCATCAGCATAAACTAACTGTTTATTAATACTCTTGGCTTTCTTCGTCCTCTAAAGATTTGATGACGTACTCTTGGATTTCAAAATGGGTTAATTATATTGTGATGATTAGCCTAAGAAATCTTATACACTACAAATTTGATACATATTTGGCCTAATTCATCCAGTAAATCAAATATCAAATTTAGAAAGAATGTATTTAGGTTTTTCTTTTCCTGGACTCTTTATTATAGAAAAATAATTTTCTTCGGTCGATAGGCATAATAAGATGGAAATTTTAATCTTAGCTGTTATTCCGTTCTCATATAGAAAAAAGCTAACTTTATAAATATGTTCAATCTTTCTTATTCATATTTTTCTACAGATGCGGTAATATTTACTTTTCATATTGTAATAATTGTATATCTTCATTAGAGTGGACGTCGGTTAGATAATTTCGGAATGTGGTAAATAATGTTATAAGGTATGGGAATATCTTCCCAAGATAGTTAGAAAAAATTTGCTAAATTGCCATAGGATACGTTTCTGGGTTGTGTTGGTTCAGTATTCTGAGCTAAGTCCAATTTCAGGAGATGACGAGGTGACTAGAATAACATCGACAAACAGAAGATCTAAAGTTAAATAGTTTACTGAGACAGACGAAGAAAAATGGTAGTACAAGATGAATATTCTGTCTGATGTTGCTCTACAATAAACGTAAAACTAATACACATTATTACTCATACTAGACCAAAGTACAATAGCAACGGTCTCTGTTTATTGTTCAATTTCAGTTAGTCTGGACTACACGGTGACCCAGGTTCAAGTACAAAGTCTATCTTACATTTTGATCTATGAATTAGTTTAAGCATACATGTTAGGTTCTTATCTTAAATGACAAATAGTTTTGCATATAATAATTCATATTTCTAACTCGCACATAATTATACATGGAAATAAAATTCTCTTCTAATGAATTTATAATAATATACGTCCCGCGCCGTAGCTGAGATGCCTTGGCGCGGAGCAACCAAAATCCGCTGGTTCGAGTCACTATGGGGGAAGAAATTTTCTCATGAAATTTCGGCCAGTATGGGACCAGTGCCCACCCAGCATCGTATTACTTTAGGATAGCTGCAGTAAGTAGCGGCTCCAGATTGTGAAAACAAGCTACAACGGTTGGGGAACTCGACATGCTGATCACATGTCATCCCTACACTGGTTGCATGATCATCTACCTCTTTGATTAACACATGCGGATGTGAGATCAGCAACGGCTGGTAGGCTAAGGGCCTTACATGCTTGTCGCGCCATGGAACTTTTTTACATTAGTTCAATATAACCTTATTTTATTTTTTAAATATATATTTTTCTTACAACTGTGAAATATTATATTATATTATAATTTGATATTACATTATTTATATTAGTTTTAAGATGCTCATGATATCTTATGTTAATTTTTAAGTTTGTGACGTCATATAATTTTACTTACAAAGCAATAAAAATATAATGGTTAATTCTCTACTTTTTCTTTTTCTATTCGCTCAATACAATATGTTTGTATATTTTTAAGATTATGAATCACGGTTTGAAACATTTATTCACAATTAGCAATAAGTAACACTTTAACTAATACATATAGACTTTTATTTATTAAGTGGAAAAACATATGTAAAAAATGATATTTCCAAAGGTTTTCAATAAAAGTGTTTATGTAACTTATATATATTTTATGTAAATAAAAGTAGAAGTGCAAAGGAAATTATTAAAATAAAAGTTAACAGTAAAATTCGACCTCTGATATGAATAAACGGTTATGGTTTTGAAATTCCGCTCAATATTTGCCTTGACGACTGAGGAAAACCAGGAAGAAACATCAGTCAGGTTATCCAGCATCGGGTATAAATCCGGCACCACCGGATTAGGAATCCCAAACACTTGAGCCAACTCGCTTGACACGTGACTTTTACTTGCAATTATTCAAATAGTCTCTTGTGTAAATAAAATATGTTAAACAATAACTTTCTTTTGCATTTTAGGTCTCAATAGGTGCTACCGTATTTATAATTCTTCTATTAGGAAGGCAGTATAATGGTGATAGAGTTGGTATTATTTTAGTCAATGATGCTCAAATCTCATTGCGAAAGGCCATACAAATTTTGATCAGAGACTTTTATAGTCTTGAAGTTCTTTTGCTATAAATATGCACTGGACCACAGCTTTGCATCTTTTCCGAAGGAAGCCATATTCAGGATATTTACACCCTTAAAAATAACAATGAGTTATATTATCTTTGTGGGAAACCAGATTAATAAGAACAGGTAGTCGCATAGACATGTGGAAGTGTAGGATAACCAGATGGAAAGCTGACAGAATGAGGTGGGAGAATAATATGAATCATGGTTTAAGGGAAATAAATTCTACAGGGGAGATTGGAAAACATTAGCTCAGGATAGAGATGTACGAGTTCTTATATATATGCGGATATGAATCTACGTGTTCAAGAGTGGCAGTTAGTTAGTTACGCCCTTAAAAATCCATCGGGTAATCTCGGAACTAGAGGCGAGTCTGTAATTCTGTAGGCCTATTTCATAGGACCGAACTTATGCTGGTAGAAAAGTAGCGTTATAAGTTACAAATTAAGGCCAGCAGCCAACAGTTGGGCCAAGGGTCTGCTAGGCTGTTGCACCTTGTAGGTGCAGTTAAGTAACAGATAAACCTATAATCACATGAGAGAAATAATTAATTAATTTTGTTTGTGTAAGGAATAAGTAACTTTAGAACTTTTTATATATTATTATGGTGAGAACTGAATATACCTTCAAATGAATTTCACTTGTCCATTATAAATTACATAAAGCTTATGAAAAATGTGAGCCACATGTCTATATTTAATGCTTATATTGAATGTGAAAGCGAATAAAAGCTATTGTTTTTAACTTCTTTGTATCTTCACAATACCGCTGCAATAGTACAACCTAAGGCCTAAGCAGTCTCGGTAGAACCGTGGCTAGAGCATGTGGTTGCTTCGAATACAATCTCACGTTTCTCGTTTCCGGTGGGTTACTGGCGATGGTCTACATCGGATTTTTTCAGATTTTCTCGAGTTCTCCCGTTTCCCGAATTTCAACCCACAGACGCACTCCACTACTCTTCCCTCCCCATCATATCAACTTCACATCATCTCATGTTAGATAAAATGTCTGGTTTAGCAAACAACAGGTATTTAATATATGTGGTTGTGATGATCTAATGGGATCACTTATGTACTTCCTCATGATCCCGAGCCTATGTGTTAACTTATGGCAGAATGGGTCCAAAGGGAGCCCCTCCTTGAGCCCTTTTGGGCCCGGCCCAAACAAAGAGCGATATGTGCTATGTGTGTGAATGCACGATGTATGTCGAACCACACCATAACAGAAAACGTATCACCGGAGAGTAGATTTTTTATCTCATTCATTTCATAAAGTAAAATGGCAATGAACCTAAAAACAGGGTTGCTGTGTTAGGATCTTAATAAAGGCTGAACCGATCCCTATTGATCCAATTTTTCAGTATTACCTAGCTAAGGGAAGTGTATACGTGGTATATTGCGGCGGTGGTAGTAAAATTACATACTTATTTTTAACTGTCTCTTGCCCGCAGTACTGCGACCTATAGTATATGCTCCATTTGGTCAGTTATAAAGCTTCTCTTTGAGTGAAAATACGCGCATAAACTCCCACTGTCTTAACGAGACTGATATTTAACTATCCACTTGCATTGAATATAGTGAATGTTGATGCAGTAGTGTTGATCTGTCGCCTTACTGTGAATTTGATTTCCGTTTGAACGTCTCTCAGGTTTTAGCTATAATTTATTAACTCTATGTTAACAAAACAAAGTAACTCTTTAGTTTACGAAACCCAAAAGTCCAATGCCATATTCACTAAGTCACATTGACTTTCTGTTATACTAGTACAAGCCTAGAGGGCCCTTGGCCTACCAGCCGGCTACTGGCCTCATGTCCACATGTGTTAATCACAGAGGTAGACGATCGTAAGCCAGTGTAGGAGTGATATGTGTTCAGCATGATGGGTTCCCCAGTCGTTATAGCTGGTCTTCTCAATCTGGAGTCGCTACTTATTAAAGCTACCCAAATGCCTCACGATTGTGGGTGGGCACCGGTTCCATACTGGCCAAAATTCTATGAGAAAATGTCTTCCCCTATGGGGATTCCAACCAGCGTATGTCCTGTAGCTCTGTGCCAAGGCATCTTACCTTAACCTTCGGCTACGGTACGGCAGTTTCCAATTTAAATAATAGATGGCACGTACGGTAACTTAATCAGGCACGAACTTGACTTACGCAAGACTTACAAATTTGCATTTGTTTTATCGGTGATCTACAAGTTTACTTGTCTTCTGACCGTCTCGTATTAGATAAATTATAAATCCATTTTGTGGGTTGTTCAATATAATTATATTTTAATAACTTGAACATGGTGTGTTGTGCAACAAAATTGTATCTTCACTGTGGTTAGGGAGTGAGTGAAGGGAAATCTTTTATCATTGGTTTGAAACAAGGTAGCCTATATATTTTTGACTTTTGGAAAGTGACTGATGATGTTATTTTCCTGAATTACTCATATTTTATTTGCCTTTATCTAATGACGTCAGATTTTATTTATACTAATTACTCTATTTTTCAAATTTCCCTCGATTATTTGATGATCCTATAATTCTGTATAATAGAGGATTATAAATAAATTGTATGTTCCTTTGTTTTTTTTTACACTTCGTCTTCCTCAATATTCAGGACGACGGAGTGTAAGAATATAAAAAAAGGTATTTACAATTTATTTATAATAAAATATAGCCTCAATGGTGTAATATAAAACAATAAAAAATTAATTTCATAAGTATAGATATAATACAGGACCATAGAATTTCACCGGCTACGGCGCCGGACAGTAGCACAAGAAAACACATGTTTAGTATAAGTCAGATTCTAGGAAAGAAAAGAGAATAAGTTGGTACTGTACACCAAACATACATACAGATACACATACACACATACACGCACACATCAGACACACACACACACACACACACAACTGTGAGGCGGAACAGGGATTGCCGGACAGTAGTACAAGAAAACACATGTTTAGTATAAGTCAGATTCTAGGAAAGAAAAGAGAATAAGGTGGTACTGTACACCAAACATACATACAGATACACACACACACACAGACACACACACACACGCGAACACACACACACACACACACACACACACACACACAACAACTGTGAGGCGGAACAGGAATTGCCGGACAGTAGTACAAGAAAACACATGTTTAGTATAAGTCAGATTCTAGGAAAAAAAAGAGAATAAGATGGTACTGTACACCAAACATACATACAGATACACCCACACACACACACACACACACACACACACACACACACACACACACACACACACACACACACACACACACACACACACAACAACTGTGAGGCGGAACAAGGATTTTGCTTAGCCCGTGATGAGAAGAAGGATATATATGATTCAATTAAGAGGATAATGCTAGAATTCGGAATTCGTAAATGGTTTGATTTATTCTAAAGTGTCTAAGGCCCGATTTCACCAACATGGGTGAAATTTAACCTTCACGACGAGTTACATAACCGGGTGAAAAATAACTAAGCGTGTTTGCGTTTCACCACGCCATATAACACCGACGTAAACAAACTGGCGGTTTACCGTTAAAATTATTTTGAATCGTATATTTCTCATACCTCATATTCAAGCGGAACAAATTTGAAAGAGGGAAAATAAATGCTATTGGTTGTTATTTATCGCGTTACCATAGAAACCAAAATAAACACATTGAACCAACACAAACAAGTTCCAAGATCACGTCGTATATAGCGCACGTGGTACATTTGCCAGAAATAAAGAACATGTCCAACGGAAGATTTCCAAAACTATAATAGAATTAATATATAAACGTTGAAACTATAAGAAATAAGAAACTAATAAAACATGCGTAACGGCGAAAAATATTTTTTCTTGATTAGGCCTGTTTTTAAATTAACCTAATGATTAATTTAAAAACAATTTTACATTAATATAATATGATAGTGTATTATCATCATCATCATCATCATCATTGTTCTTGGAATGCTTTAGTATATTTGGGTTATGTAAAAGTTTTCATGGAACAAGCCATTTTAATGCTATAAGAAGAGTAATTATTTTGGTTGGGACCATGTATTACAGTGTTTATAAAGTATCTAATCCATCTCCTGACAATGTTGCTGCTGTAAACTCTCATTCTTGGAAGAATTATTTAATAACAAGCAAAATGATGATGATAATGCAAGCTATGTTATATATATAAGGTGATTTGGAGCCATCAAGCAACAAATCTGATGAGAGGTCCTTCAAAAAAATTCCAACATTTCACCCTCTCAATACGTAGAATTGCTAGATTACGAACCCTTGTGCTTCATGGTTATTCAGGTGTAATGTAGGAAAGTCCTGTCTGCAGATGAACTTGTGATGGAACAGATTAGTTTAATTTGTAAAACTTGGAGTAGATCTTGGGAAGCTCAATTTCTTTGGCTGTACTTGGACCTATTTTAAGAACAGTTAGAGTTTTCTTTTTGTCTTACATATATTCATTATTTTCATTGTTGCACTTTGGAATACTCCAAACCAGTCTTAAGGAATTTCACTAAAAATGTTTGACTTTATCAGACCCACACCCTTGTCACATTCTAGGTATGTAGGTCCACTTATTGGGTATGTGACAAGAACTGACTGCAAATGTGTCTTCTCATGAACAATGTAGTGTAAATATCTAAAGAGCATGTAATTTTTATTTGCCCTCCTGCAGATTCACAGAATATATTTAACTATTGGATTTTTGGGTTAAGGATGTTTGTAATATACTGATTAATAAGAAATGAAGTTACCTTATTGGCTCCTTTCCTACCATGAGTTTCAGAATAAATATAGAAAATGGCCTTGTTATCAAACAACTTTTGAATGTTGAAAGAAAAGTAGCTAAATTTTTGCTTGTAATATACGATGTTTGGACAGGGGAGACTTTTCTGAAAATCCATGGAAATAAATTTAGTACTTCTCTTCCATGCTTCACTCTGGCCATTATAAATAATCACAGTTCTTGCTATGTGAACCTTGTTTTCAGTTTAAAGATACATTACCTTCTTCTCTATCTCCAGCCTCATCTCTTCATTTGCAGTGGTACTTAACTGAACAGGAGCGACTTCTTGTTAGCAGTAAATTCATCACAGATACTATACGAATCGTTTCTGGGGTATCCAAATTAAATGTTGAACTGTGTTATGAAAATGGTTTAATACATTTCAGAAGATATAAAGTTTTCAGAATAATTGTCTTTATATATGTTATACGTTGTTAAAATACACAGTTCCCCAGGTAAATACAACTTCTGTTTTCTTTATGCTATAATGGTTTTCAGGACCCTTAACTGATGTATTCCATAACCAGTTTTGGACAATTGCGTCTGCCTGTTGGTGTGTTTGCCTCACATATCCTTGCCTATATCTGCATTAGTATTTATAGATTTTCGGATATTTTCAATTCTCTATTTTGAAATGGCATTTATAAACCTGAAAACTTTTTTACATATATCTTTATTTCATTTGCATCATTTTCATCTGAAATTCTTACCTTGTATCTGAAACTTTACTGTGAAGGAGAGCATCATCTTCATTTATTTTGGCCTTCTCTGTTTAATATTGTGGGATGTAATTAGACCAAACATATATATAAAGTTAATAGTGAGTGGAGAACATATTTTTAATAACTCACCTCATACAATTTCAAATTTATTTGATTTAAGACCATTAGTTTCGAATGAATTTTTCATACATCTTAGTTTATTTTCATGACTCCAACTGTTGAAATTCTATGTTTGTTGATTTCAGCATGGTTACCTCTAATGCTGCCATCTTTGGTTGGCTTTATAATTTTTTTTCTATAGGAATATCAAAATTCATTGATCAATATTATTCTTTTGAATGAATATCTTCTCCCAAACTGTTCATTCTAATGGTTTATCCAATTGTTTCGAATTGTGAAATTGAAAAATCAGCAATTGCTGCACATAGTTTATTAGAACATCATAAAATTAATAGAGATCAAAACTTTTGAAACAATTGGATAAACTATTAGAATTAACTGTTTGGGAGAAGATATTCATTCAAAAGAGCAAATATTAATCAATGAATTTTGATATTCCTATAGAAAAAAAATATTTCAAAATTTATAAAGCCAACCAAAGATGGCAGCATTAGAGGTAACCATGGTGAAATCAACAAATATAGAATTTCAACAGTTGGAGTCATGAAAATAAACTGAAGATGAATGAAAAATTCATTCGAAACCAATGGACTTAAATCAAATAAATTTGAAATTGTATGACATGAGTTAATAAAAATATGTTCTCCACTCACTATTAATGATATAACCTCATAATGTTTACTTCCCAACATTAATTTTAATATATATATAAAGATTGTGCCTCTAACACTGTAAATTTTGAATTTGTTGATTCATTTATTTTGCTGATTTACATCAATATGTTTTAAATATTTTAACCTACAATTACAGTTTCATGAATCTGAGCTCTCAATTTTTTGTTAGTATCTTTCATCCTGCCAAAAACTCTTCCTCTTCTTACAGCTTTCATAAGATACACTGTTATTGAGCATACTCATTCATTTTGAATGTATGTGATTCCAGTTTTCACCTTTCTCGCACAATATTACTAGTAAAACAACATATGAAGCAATACAATGAAAAAATAGTGTACATGTAATTCTCCTCCCAAATAAGACCAATATAGAATAAATCCAGTTCTATTACTCTACACCTGCACTGCAACAGTTAGATTAAAATGACTTGCCTTCCTTTTCCCCTGTTCACTATAGACTTACCTTTTTTTTCACTATCAAATGGGCCTTGGGTACGATCCCCGGTCGGGACAGTTTTTCTGGGTTTTTCCTCACCTGTAAGACAAATGTCAGGAAAACTTTAAGGCCCAAACGGTCCCCGAAATCATATGGCCATCGCAATCATCGTATTCATATTCATCTTAGATTAAGCTTGGGATTAGGGACTCTCCTGGTGCACCACTATCATCATCCATCATATCATCGGGGTAACGTAACCCTGCCTTCCAGGCGCCCCAACCTCAGAAGTGGGTTACAAGTACGCCATGCCAGGGGAGAACACCAGGAATGTCGAAGGGCAACCTAGGGCATTTGCAAAAAAAAAATCTCAGTGACTAGCCTTACTTTTGCTCCGTAATTTAGCCCATATAAAATTCACTGCTCAAGCTATATGAATGTGCCCTTAACTGATTTTTTTATCACATTTACTGACTTACCTCTCTTTTTCCCTATAGTCTTCAATTCCATCACTGCATTTCCTCAAGAAATGATAGTCTCCAACGTAACATACAGGAATGTTAATTAAATTATTTGGAGTCTGTTCATCTTACCTCAATATTAATGTTGATTGATCTTGAACATGTTTCGCTTATATCATAATCATTGATATGCTATAATCGAAACATGTTCAAGAACAAATCAACATTAATATTGAGTTAAGATGAACAGACTCCAAATAATTTAATTAAAAGAACCTCAAAATATTACTTCCTAAAATAAAACATTAAATACAGGAATATGTTTGAAAATGACTTGAAAACACTAGTGGGTAACACATAGAAGTAATTATTTTGAAATTATATTTTATTTAATATTTTTCAAAATTATACAATAATTCATGTAAATAAACTCTATTATTTACTGCTTCAAAGATCTTATTGTTTCTATCAGATACAACAAACTGCAAAACAATAAGACTGAGGAACATTTATATAATTTACTCATTTTATAATTTCATACTGCGTAACATTCTACAGCATCTCTCAAATGTTCACAGGCAATCAGTTCTAGTAAAATATTTAAAATTGTACTGCACATTTTGAAGTTACTGACCATTACTTTGAATAGTTTATATTAGTTGCATGTTATGAACACCAAGCTAATTAAGAAAATATATAATCAATTGAGTTGGTGTTTACTTGATGAAAATCCATATTTATTAATTAAATAAAAATAAAACATAGTTTTATTTGATTTTCATATTTATTATATAATTAATAAGAAAATATATGTATAACAATAAATCACATAAAAACCTAAAATATTTTAAAATTATTACAGTATCATCACTGATTAAATTATTATAGAACAAAAATATAATTAACAATTTACTCTACAATGGGATTTGACGAGCCTTCACTTTACACCATTGTTGTCTCGATTAAAATTATATTTTTCTTTCTCAAATAATGCAACTAAATTGAGATTAAGAACATCCTGAAGTACTTGCTCACCTGCATATCTTAAAATATTGTGTAAAACATCAGTAGCCCCATGATATGAAATTCATTAATCAGTTTTAAATTAATTCCTACATCACTTCCTAGAACTGAAGAGCTTCTCAGTAACCTTCAACATTCTGATTTAAGATTCATTGTACATGTTGTCTGCAAGTGTGTACAAAGAAGACAGAAATACATTAACATGGACATCTGTTTCAACATATGTATCATCTTGAAATCCATCTCTCCAAACCCAATTATGAAAAAAATAATTTATAGAGAAATTATAACAAAGTAACATGACCTAACTAACAACGTTACATTTTACAATATGAGAAATGTAAGCTAGGGTGAGTTATTTTTTAAGCTTTTGTAAGTTTAAGACTGATGTGTATAAATATTTATAAGTGTTAGACTTAATAGTTGCAAATGTTATAATTTGCCATAAATTGTTCTTCATAATTTTTTACTCAATTATTAAATATATTGCTGTCATTGCTGCTTCCAGGTCACCTAGCAACGATGTCACAAAATTTCATATTTGATTTACAAATAGCCTTCACTTTTAAAGAGAAGTAGTATTTCAAGTTACTTGAAGTATTCTGCAACACCATCACCAGATCTGTATTCTTTGTTTGCTTAATCCATTGAACTTCCGGTCTTTAGGGATATAGCCTGAAGTCGAGAACTTGCAATGGCACAACTGACTCGGTAGACAATCTTAGGACTGTTGATCTCCTGACCCCTCCTGAATGATGAACAACTCATCTAATCATTGTCCAAAGCCAGGAGCAGCTGGTTTATTGGAGAAATGGCTTGATTTCTAAAAAAAAAGCAATATGTAATATAAACTTATTGTGCTGTACAGATCAACTCACATAATACACGCATATAGCAGTACAAGTGAATTATTCATAACTAGCTGAAGTTATTTTATCAATAATTAAAATTATAGATTTCACAATCAACATAGTATACCACTGGTGTATAATACATAAGGATTACTGTATGCTGGCTCAACTGCACTTTTACTAGCGCTTGATTTTTCAGTTATATTATTGTAAACTATAGCTCTTATTTTTGTAAACTATAGCTCTTCTTTTGTATTTACTAACATTACTTATTATTTTAAACTTTTTCAAACAATTTTATAACATTATTAGACAGTTTTGAAGTATTTATTTAAATATGCAAATCACAATATTATGACACTGTTATACAATATTGTGATGCTAACTGCTATTTTCTCCACAGAGTATATTACTTAGTCTATGATTTTTCTATCGCTGTTTTGGGTTATCGCTGGTTGGATCAGCGTTAGGGAGCGATAAGTAAGTGTACACCCATTTTTAATAAAGTTTGGTAATTTTAATATTATTAATATATCTTTATAACATAGATTTGGGGACTTATTGCAAATATTGGTCATTTAAATTTCATAGCGACGGATAGTAATCGAGGATGATAATCAATATGTGGTTCGATTGTGGGTTATCGGTGGCTCTACAAACTCTGGTGCATGCGCACTGTTATTCTATAGGACTTTGAAAATATTTGATGCTAGTTTAAGTGCAGTTTTTCCTGTATGCTTAGTAACTTGCATTTCTTACAATTTGTAACTTCTGTGTGTCATAGATTTGCATATGCTGATATATCAAATGTTATCATTGATCTGCAGTTACTTCATGAATTATTTTTAGTGCTACAGGTGTGTAGTCTACAATATTAAGACTCGTCAAAACATATTATTTAAAGAAAAGTAGTATTACAGAATTAGAATAATAAAATCAAATAATAGAGAAACTGCTGCATTACATATAATGACTGTTCTGTTCTGGAACATGTTTTCAGAGAAATACTTGATCTTACAATTAATGACAATATATGTTAGGCCACTATACAATTTTAGTATAATCCCCACTGCTCTAACGTTAAATAACAGGAAAATTTTCTTGGATGTCAGATATATTACCGGTACTGATTATCTACAAGGCATTTAAGATTAACACATTTTTGGAAATTATCTCTAGAAATATTTGTATTTAGACCTAGGATCTCATTACTTGTTCTATATAATAGGTATATACATACTAGATTTAAATTACGGTACTTGCTAACAATTTCAACAAAAATAGGCCTACTGTATTTAATATCCCAAAATATTAAGAATGTCAAATAAAACCAAATATTTTATAAAATATATTTCTGTAATTGGTAATTAAATATATAGTTCAAAAATAGTCCATAAATAATAAACATAACCTCACATTATTTTGTAATGATACTAACTTGGTTTTAAATATGTATTCATGAGTGAATAAAATTAGTAATTCATTGTGTAAAGTACTGGTATTATACATGAATAAAGTAATTTTCATTAACGAATTAAACTTACTTGTATTTATGCCTGACTTGTTTTATATAATAGGACAGTATTCATACTAGATTTATATTATTTGCTAACAATTTTAACAAAAATAGGCCAACTGTATTTAAGAACTCAAAATATTATGAATATCAAATAAAACTCAAATACTTTCTAAAATATATTCTGTAATCAGTAATTAAATATATTGTTAAAAATAGTCAAATAATAAACATAACCTCACATTATTTTGTACCGATACTAACTTGGTTTTAAATATATAAGCATGAGTGAATAAAATTAGTAATTCATTGTGTAAAGTACTGGTATTATACATCAATAAAGTCAGTTTCAATAATGAAATAAACTTACCTCTCCGATGATCCAAATGTACAGTAGCCTATCAGGTAGACAGGCCTGGTATCTTCGAAAGTCTGCGATATCACTGTAGTCGTAATTTTCAAACTATTCACAGAGTTCTTCTACCCAACTAGAGTATTTTCAATTCAATTGGCCTTCAAAATAATAATTAAAACCATATTCACGTTCAATGTTAAAAATGTCCAGTCTTTCACACGCCATTTTAATATAGGAATCACCCTCCGTTATATATCACCCTCCGATTCTACCGACCAAATTTGTCTGGTTACGGTTTACTAAGGAAATACGACGAAATAAGTCCCGGTGAAAAGTTACTGTTGTTGGTGAAACGCAAATTGTAGTGAAGCTGGGAAACGCGCCGTTTAATTCACCGGTAACACGGTTACCTGTGTTGGTGAAACCGGCCTTAAGTGGTAAAAGGAGTAGGGAGCGAGAAGGCAAAGCATTTTCAGATACTTTTGAGATTCACAGTGAGTTAAAGTAAGGAGACGCACTGTCCAATCTGCTGTTCAAATTTTTACTAGACTGCGATAGGCAGACATGTAGCACGAATAGACAATGAAAGAGGTCATGGGAACTTATTGTAGGAAAGTGAGAGAGAAAAAACCCGGCAGGTAGGCCAAGAATGAATGGAAAAATTGTAATTTGAGGAGCGTGATTTATAAAACATTTTCTCAGGATTGGGTTGTGTGGAGAACTTATGACGGCGCGGCCATAAACCTCCGGGTTCGAAAGCGACGCTAGAGGTAGTTCATTAGTTCATCATTTGTTATACATATATTTAAGCTTGAATATAAAATTGAACTTAAACTCTTAATCACATTGGGTATTATTTCAAAGGAAGCAAGAATTTCATTCTACTATAAAATAGAGTTTCTGTGTCAACAGAAAGTGGAAGAATTCTTCTGAACAATCTTGACGTGTTTATTTTCGTTAAGCTCGGTTAACTTATTTTGGTTTAATATCTTCTCTTCATATTCTGTATTAGCGAATTCCGAAGGAAATTATTTAAAAAAACACAGCTCGTCACCGGTCCTATCTAGTAGACATAAAAAATGATCATCATAAATAAATACATCAATATATATATATATATATATATATATGTTAGTGTGTGTGTGTGTTTTTTCAAAACCAAACTTAGCGTATAGCAATTATTTAAAACTGTAAGGTCTAGTTTGTTATCCAGCAAAATTTGACCATTTGGTGTACGAGTTCACCTGAAACAAAATTTAGGCCTAAAATCGCTCTAGAGGTCGCAATTTTCGATGTTTCACAAAGAAACTCATTTTATGCTAATAAAATAAATCGAAGAAAGTATTTTTCGAAAATCAGCAAAATTCGATCATTAGAAATCAGGGTTATCTGAAACCTGGTATTAAAAAAAAAACTCTAGCAAACGCCATATTTGGTTCGTTGTAATATATACCAAACAAATTAATTAAGTCTTAAATTGGAAATGTATCCTATAATATATAGCCTATTAGTTTATTTATTTTTAATACAGTAATGGAGATATGAATTGGGAGATATTTAAATTGGAGTGAAATTATACAAGTATATGCAAGTAGGTAATAAATTAGGTTAGGAGTGAGTTGTTTTCACTGTAGTCTAACACTGTTAAATAAGTTGGCATCAGATATTGATTCTGTCCAATTTAATAAAAGAAATATAGCCTATGTTGCGAAAACAAGCAAAATGGGACCATAAATATGATTTGCTAAGGAATTCGTTCAGTTTACATAGTTTATGCGCGACAGATTTTTTCATTACAAATTTTAAACTGTCTTGTTAAGTCTTGTTTATCTTATCCTTCCCTACTGTGAATTTGTTTCTGGCAGTAGACTATATTGATTAGCATGCTGGGTTCTGTTTTTGAAGTTTGCGGTTTCAAACCGGCTGGGATCCATAGAGTTTTAAGGCCGTAAAATCCGGATCATGTGTTTCTTTAATAGGGAAATAAAGTTGTGGGTTCTGTGCAGTAATTTTATGGCACATAAGAAATCTGTATTAAGAAGCCACTTGACAAAAAATATGTATGTCCTTTTATGTCCATATATGATTTGGATTATATAGAGTCTTATATAAAATATTGTTAAAGAATAAAAAATGTTCCTGTGTAATATTAAATGAGCTCTTTCAGTTTTAAGCCCCATTGTACCGTTTTTTATATTCGCTCCGAAAGAAGAATCTCCAGTTTTATTTACTTTTCCCGAAGCTAAACCAGGCAAATTAAATTCAATAAAATTGGAATCGAAACATAAGAACGAATATTTTTTCTTAAAGCAGTAGTTTCTTACGATAAAGAGAAAGACGTGAACAAAATTGTGAAAATGTAATACTTCTAAATTTCACTTTTTCGCCAATCTTGTACAGTAAATTCAAATCATAAATTTATAAAGAACCATACACTCATCTGCGGAAGTGAGATATCAGCAGGTTCCATATCTGCGACGAATTGTTATAGGATATATACTTCTCTACCATCGAGGAAAACTATAAGATTTCAAATATACAATAATAATTAGAAGGTGAAAATATATACATTGTTTCAATATGTAGGACATCACAAGAAATATTACTAAATAACCTTCAAACATTTCGATAACCTAGGTCAACAATGGCATGATTTCGCTTCTGTTATATGATAAGCGATGACAAAAGTAGTTTTCTCCATAGATTCTCCACATTACATCGGATACGTACTGTTTGATGGACATGTTGTGAAAGATTATTACTGAACGAGAGTTTATGTATGCATGTGCGATATTCGAAAGGCAATAAAGTCGAACCGACTGGTCAGCATTCACTCTCTCATCACCACAACAAGAGTGACCTCACGCTTTGACCATCACTTTCACCGACTACCATGCATTCTCGCAAAAGTCTTCCGTCTTTCTAAAGCGACCGTCCTCTTCG
>JASPKZ010007172.1:662500-732500 GCA_030220185.1 Diploptera punctata
ACCTACGTCTGACAACTGCTTCTCTCAATTATCTTTCTAATTGTTTATGGTTTTAATTGCCTGGCATTGGGATTTATTAACTTATTCAGTTACTCTATGGTAAGGAGACTGAGTGAATGACTTTGTATAGTGATGACTCATGAACACCAGGGTTTTTCTTTTCGCTCCACACATGTGTATGATGATAATTAAAAATACCATCGTGTATGAACATCCTTTCCCTCCATGGTATCTTTACCTTGTCGTGGTGGAGTGGCTTGCGTGCTTAAATGATCCTGAGAGCTATGCCGGCGGTAGCATTGCTGCCGATCAGATTACCCATGCCGGACTGGTCGAAGGTGATAAGCCAGACGAAAAAAGTACCTTGGCCGAAAGAATGACGATCTTTCACCGTAAAAATACAACTGTCAAGAAATGCGGACATGGGTTCAACTGGGGTAAAATTATCCGGAGGTCAAATAATCCCCCATTCGGTTCTCCGGGCGGGGACTACTTCAGGGAACCCATGTCAAAGTCTCAAACACAGGGACATGTTCCTAGGAACATTGAATGTTAGGACTTTATACAATAGCGGGGCAGTAGAGATATTAACGCGGGAATTAAATAAATCGCCCTTGGATATAGTCGCTTTACAGGAAGTTAGGTGGCCAGGAGAAGGTAGTCAGGAATCAGGAAGCTTTGCATTATACTACGGGGGCGCAGAAAGACCTGCATTTGGAACGGGTTTTTTAGTCAGGACGAGGATCCTATCCGCTATCCGAGATATTAAGTTTGTTAGTGATAGGATATCATACATAATTCTAAAGGGTAAATGACATGATTTTATAACTGTAAATGTACATGCCCACACAGAAAATAAAGATGACAAGATCAAGGATGAGTTCTATGAAGAATTAGAATGCTTATTTGATAGCCTTTCACGATATCATATGAAAATATTCTTAGGAGATTTTAATGCAAAAGTGGGGCGGGAAGATATATTCAAACCAACAATAGGCAAATTCAGTCTTCATGTAGATAGTAACGACAACGGGGTTAGATTAATCACCTTTGCCACATCAAAGAATCTCATTGTTAAGAGCACAACATTCCAGCATACGGATATTCATAAATACACCTGAACGTCTTCAGATGGAGAAACTCGGAACCAGATAGATCATGTATTAGTGGACAAACGCTGGCACAGTAGCATCATCGATGTTAGATCAGTTAGAGGGACAGACTGCAATTCGGATCATCATCTGGTCAGAGTGAAAATCAGACAACGGCTATCGCTTATGAGAGGAACAAACGCTAAAGATGATTCTGTAAAATTTGAATTAAAAAACTTGAAAAATGATGAAATGCGGCAAGAATACCAAATCAAAATTGCTAATAGATTTGAAGTACTGGAATCTTCAGATGACAATGAGACAAACGAAGAAGAAATTGATATAAATAAAGAATGGGAGGCTATAAGAGATACTATTAAAGTGTCAGCATTAGAAAGTATTGGTTGTTTAAGAAAGAGGCAAAACAAGAAATGGTTTGATGAGGAATGTGCCAACTTTGTGAAGAAAAGAAAGATAGCAAAAATGAAATGGTTACACCAGCCAAATGAGGTAAATTTGGAGCAATTGGGTAGTATTAGACGGGAAACCACCAAGTTACTAAAGAGTAAAAAGTGGGAATATTTGAGAGAGAAGATTAATGATCTTGAAATGAATGCAAAAAATAGGAACATTAGAGAATTATATCAGGGAATTAGTATAGAGAAGAAAGGGTTTCAGGCTAGAACAAACATAATTCGGAATGAAAATGGGGATATGATTGCAGATTCCAGGACTATATTAAATAGATGGAAAAGTTACTTTAATCAGCTATTAAATGTACATACAGGACAGGACATTGAGGACGATAATTTACAGACAGCAGAAATCCTAGCCGCAGAACCAAATGCATTAGAGGTTGAAATGGCGATTGAAAAATTTAAGATGTATAAAGCATCAGGTTCAGAGGAGATCCCAGCAGAACTGATAAAATCAGGGGGAGAAAAATTGATGGAAAAGATACGCTGGTTGCGTAGTATGATTTGGGAAAAAGAAGCTCTTCCAGATGAATGGAAATAATCAATTATCGTACCAATTTATAAGAAAGGAGATAAAACTGATTGCAACAACTACAGGGGCATCTCATTACTTTCAACTTCGTACAAAATTCTAATAAATATATTAGTAAGCAGACTTACTCCCTATATTGATGACATTCTAGGGGATCATCAATGTGCATTTAGAAGAAACAGGTCTACAACAGATCAGATTTTTAGTATAAGACATATTTTAGAAAAGAAATGGGAATATAATGGTACTGTACATCAACTGTATGTAGACTTCAAAAAAGCATATGATTCAATTAAGAGGGAGAAGTTATATAGTATCATGCTGGAGTTCGGAATTCCTAAAAAGTTAGTTAGACTTATACGAATGTGTCTAAATGGCACAAAGAGTAGGATGTGTGTAGGTAAAGAATTTTCAGACACTTTTGAAATCAAGAATGGTTTGAAGCAAGGAGATGCACTATCTTCTCTACTATTTAATTTTGTACTAGAGCATGCCATTAAATCTTTAGAGAATGAGGAAGGCTTACAACTGAATGGTATTAATAAACTGTTAGTTTATGCTGATGATGTAGTGTTGTTGGCCGATAGTGAGGAGATACTAAAGGACAATACGCACACACTATTGAGTAACACTAAGAACTTAGGACTGGAAGTAAATATCAATAAAAATAAATATATGGTCACACGTAGAAACACATTATATAATGGAAATGGACAGCTAATGACAAATGAGGGAAATTTTGAGGAAGTGGCTGAATTCAAATACCTAGGAACAATAATCACAAATAGGAATGAGATGCACAAAGCAATTAAACATAGGCTCAATTCTGGAAATGCGTGCTATTATGCATTGCAGAGACTCTTGATGTCCCAAATCCTTTCAAAACATTAAACTGAAAATATATAAAACTATTATTCTACCAGTTATATTATGTGGGTGCGAAACATGGACTCTTACTTTAAGGGAGGAAATGAGATTAAAGGTATTTGAGAATAAAGTACTTAGGAAAACTTTTGGACCAAAGAGAGATGAACAGACAGGTGAATGGAGAAGACTATATAACAATGGACTACATGGTCCTTATAGGAAGCCAGATATAATAAGAACAGTCAAGTCTCGTAGACTGCGATGGGCAGGACATGTTGCTCGTATGGGGAATGAAAGACTTGCATGGAAGCTTCTTGTAGGAAAACCAGAGGGAAAATGCCCAGTTGGTAGACCAAGAATGAGGTGGGAGAATAACATTAACTATGATTTGAGGGAAGTAGATTATACAGGGAATGATTGGAAAGAATTGGCTCAGGATAGGGATTTTTGGAGAGCTTATATTCGCGCGGCCATGAACCTACGGGTTCGATAGTGCCAGTGAGTAAGTAAGTATGAACTTCCTTTCGTCGATAAATTAATATTAAACTACAGCCTGTTGTTGCATTCATTAACAAATATTCTCTCTAGGACTAATGCCCGGGTCTCTGAGACATTGGAGTCGGTAAGAGTACAGTGAATTACGATGTAAAATTCTCCATACACAATTGTATCTTAGTACAGACATGTGTGTGGCAATTCCTCTTTTTGAAATTCCTGGAGAGATTTGTACTGTTTCCAACCATATCCGTAGTGCGTGCAGGCCTTCTTGATCCCATGTCACGTACGAAACTACTCTATTTTCTTAGGCGTTGTTGGACTTTCTGGGTGTCTTCGATGGGTAATGTTGACTGTGCAAACGTGCAGCCTCCCGTGCATTGCCGTTAGCCTTACTATAGATGAAATGCACGTACGCATATAGCCCACGCAACGGATTTAGAGGAATGTCCTTGAAGGTCAGTCCAGTCGGTGAAGCTATCCGGACTGCTGAGCTGTGATTTCGCTGCTGCCTCTTACAAAAACACGTATAGTCCAGAGTGAATTATAGTGGAAACAGACGTGTAGATTTTATATTTTATACCGTATTTTTTATATATAATAATTTGTACCTTTGCTGCCAGTAGTTTTAAAATTATAGTGTAGTGTGAATGTGTATTTAGTTAATTAGTGAACAATTTTGATTTTTTTTTTAATTTACACAATGCCTCCTATGATTTCAAAATTACAAGGAAAAACTCTTCACAGTCAAAGTCGGGAAATTATTGTGAATGTTCACGACTACATCAAAGAGGAAGCAAAAGAAAAGGAGCGATTTTCACCCGTGTATTATAAACAAGTGAAGAAAATTCAAGAAAGAGTTTCTAAAGCCACAGGCGTGTCGCGCAGTTCTGTTCACAGAATTTTACAAGAAAGAAGAAAACATGAAGAGGAAGGATCTTCTTTTGGCACCCCTGGAAAGAAACACGATGTCCCAAAAATAATAACTGACATTGATGACTTTGATAAATGTGTAATTCGGCGCATTACATATAATTTTTACGAAGAAGAAAAGACTGCACCAACAATTACAAAATTATTGGAGAAGTTAAAAGAAAAAATTGAATTTAGTGGTGGAGCCAGTAGTCTTAGAGCAGTAATAAGGAACTTGGGTTTTCGCTGGAAAAAACCAGAACTAACCGAAGTGTTTTAATTGAAAACCATAATATTCGTTCCCTTCGAGAGACATATCTTACATGCATTAAAAAATATAGAGATGAGGGAAGGCCAATAGTGTATGAAGACGAAACATATATACACAGTAGTCACACTAGTCCGAAAGGTTGGTCTGACGACAGTGGCTCAGGTTTGATGGCTCCCGTTTCTAAAGGGGAACGTCTTATAATTGTGCATGCTGGTGGAAGGTTTGGTTTTATACCAAATTCTCTCCTCATTTACAGGTCGGTGCTAAAAACAGGAGACTTCCATGAACAAATGAATACAGGAAACTATATTAAATGGTTACGTACCATGTTGATTCCAAATTTACCCCCAAACTCTGTCTTAGTTGTTGACAACGCTTTGTACCATAACACACAATTAAATAAAGTCCCAACATCAAATTCCTTAAAAAAAGATATGCAAGCCTGGTTAATTCAACATAATATTCATTTTGATGAAAATAGCACTAAAACACACTTATATGATTTAATCTTAGAAAATAAACCAACACATAAAACCTACGTTATCGACACTATATTAGCTGAAAATAAACCATACAGTGTTGAGACTACCACCTTATCATCATCATCCTGATTTAAATCCCATTGAATTAATTTGGGGTGATGTAAAATAGTGGGTTGGTAGTAAAAATGGTACTTTCAAAATTAAAGATGTTGAAATGTTGTGCCGGGAAAGATTTAAAGAAATTGGTAAAAAGGAATGGGAAAATGTGTGTAATAAAGTGGAAGGGAACGAACACGAGTACTGGGAGAAAGATGGAATCATGGAAGAAAGAATTGAAAAAATTATAATTGAAGACAATGGAATGGAAAGCAGCGATGAGGAGAGTGAACATGAAACTGACCAAACGGAATATGGAGATAATATGTCAGGTGTTGAAGAGTTGGATGAGTACTAAAGTGACATTTAGTGGTATTTAAAACTTTAACAGACTGATATAAACCATATATAGGGTATATATAGTGAATGTACTTCCTCCACGGATTAAAATGGCCGTATATTAATTAATTATTATTGTGAACTTTTACAAATGTTTAGCAGTGACTGTACATATTTTGATATTCGCTAGCGAGGGAGTTAGCAATGACGTGTGGTGACACTTCCTACTGGCTGAGATCTACATCTGGTAAGTACAAGACTCGCATCTAAGCTCCCATTACAAATTTTTCATTCAAGGACATTCCTCTAAATCCATTGCGTGGGCTATACTCTTCGTTGCAATATGATTCCATTTTAAGTTCAACACACTTGGCACTGTTCAGAGAAGTGATCTGATTACTTCGACTATGTACTGTAATGTCTGTCGTGTATGGTTTGATTACAGCTTCACTTTTTTGTCAATGTTCAGTTTTGCAAACAAGTGCACATCGTGGACCGCTTCTAAGTGCGCAACGAGTGGAGCATTATGGTATTTACAACACAGGAGATCAGTAGCAGCTAATAACCACATATTCACAATACTAAATTTCGTACACGGTTTGTTTGCGGATTCATGTTTACTGGAACTTTTTTGCTTCTATTACCATATACTTTCAACCGCTTCAGCTTGAGCTATTCATTTTGATACACCCGTATATATATATATATATATATATATATATATATATATATATATGAAATGAAAAGAAAAATGAATGCTTGAGTCGGGATTTGCACCTGAGTCTCTAAACTCTGTACGTTTAGCGCTCTAACCAACTGAGCTACCCAAGTATTCCAACACAAACATACATTTTTCTTATATATGTAGTATTCTCAATTCACAAAAGAGGTAGCGGGAAGTCGTTATATATGTATGTATGTATGTATGTATATATGTATATATGTGTGTGTGTGTGTGTGTCTGTGTGTGTATGAATGCATGTATGTATATGTCGGACATAAGTCTCGAACTCCCGGAGCTATTGAAACCAAATTTTGTACTCATAAATTATGATCCAGCAATGTGGCTGCAAGTGGTAAAATACCCCTAGCATAGCTTGGGAAATAAGAAAGGGGTTTAAATTAAAAAATGATCGACAACGACCTATATATGGCCAAGCGTAGTTCTATAACAGCTCGAGTCATTTCAACCAAGCTCGTTTTGCATTAAATTAGATTCAGGTAAAGGTTCCATCAAGGTAAGAGATCCTTTGCACATCTCAGAGAGGATGAAATCTAAAAAAAAAAAAATAAATAAAAAATAAAATAAAAATGAAAAAAAAAGACAAATATAAATGTCGAATTGGTAGTTTTTGGGGTCTCTAAGCCATTAGTGCGGTCCCGGTGATATTTAAAACCAAATTTGACTCTAACACCTCTAAGAGGTGAAAACTGAAATGAAAAGATATCGAAATATTATTGAATTCAAAGATTTTGGGGTCGCTAACCTGTTTGGTAACAATCCAGATGATATTTAAACCCAAATTTGATCCTTACATCCTTATGAGATCAAAGCAGTTTGGGAAGGGTGGAAAGTAAGTGGTTGAGATTAGTTTTCATGGTCGCTAAGCTGACTGGTGAGAGTAGTGATGCCATTTATGCTCAAAATTAACTTTTGAATCCTTAAGGAGGGATACGAAGGGATGAAAAATAAAATTCCATAATGACTGAGATTAGCGTCAAAGTATGATTTTAGGGATTGCTTACCTGATTAGAAAGGACTTCAAATATGTTTAAGTTCATGTTTGATCTCTAGCACTACTAAGGAAGATGGATGTATGTATATAGTCCATACGTACCGCGTGGGGATACAGGTGCTCTTTAGTGGGAATATCCTAACTAAGCTAATATAGTTCTTCTTCTTCTTCACTTCCTGGTTTAGGCAAGAGTTGCCTGCTAATATAGTTACACTTATTTATCTACAGATGTCAACGAGTGGCATGTGGTTAAAACATCGCATCAATGAGACATCTAGTAAGCAACTAAAGTATTTCTTGGATGGAAGGTCGGTTACATTTTGCACAGAGGCCTTTTTATTCAAGCTTGAGTTTCTTTATTGAGCTTGAAAACCATCCAACTCGAGACCCATGGTTTAAATTTTCTCCCGGAGGACGTGTCCCATAGATTTTTTTGATTTAAAGAATCCTCCATCCCGATCGGGTTAAGAGGGGATGAGAAGGGGTAAAAAAAGTTTTAAAATTTACACAGAATAGTGTCGAATCCATAATTTTTTAGAGTTATTAAGCTGGCAGATTCCGAGAATATTGCAACAAATAAATGTCAAGCAACGCCGGGCAATCAGCTAGTAATTAGGCTTAATAATACACAGATGTAATACGAAGAGATTTAACTTACATCAGACTTGAGTAATACTGTTATAAGTGATGTGGACAATATGCAAATGGACGTCGAGTTCATTTCATCTCGTTACACCTGATTTTTCTCCTTGGAATTACATAACACGAACGTTTCATACTTGAATAAACGTAGCAAGCAGCTTCAGTAAATACTATACCTGTCTATGAAGCTCATATTTGGTTTGAGTAAACAGTGTAGTAGCGTATTTACACACACCACGGTAAAGTGTACAATATGGAAATATTATTTGTACCTGATTTTAATCATCATCAACATCATCATCAACAGTTTAGTAGGATACGTCGCCTATAGTTTACTCAAGGTGAACTTGGTGATGAGTGGTTTTCGAGTAATGAAAAATTCCCTATTATGGGGGCTACCAACCCATAGATAGGTAGCTTGGTGCTAGGGCTGCCAACTGAGCACCAGATTTTATATACGAATTAATTTAGCAAAAGCACGATTTTCTTTAAATAAAATCTGTAGAAGTTTATTCCTGCGTTTCGTTATAACGATCACGAAAACTAACAAGATTTTCACACAGTACATAGGTGACGTGAATTGGAATTTTTCGATGAAATTCTTAATGTATGATTTACAACATTTATTCTTCTTCCATTACAAAAATACAAAATATTTTGTCTCATAAACTGACACTTTTGAAATCCAGAATGGGTTGAAGCAAGGAGATGCACTATCTCCTCTACTATTTAATTTTGTACTAGCGCATGCCATTAACTCTTTAGAGAATGAGGAAGGCTTACAACTGAATGGTATTAATAAGCTATTAGTTTATGCTGATGATGTAGTACTACTGGCCGATAGCGAGGAGATACTAAAGGCCAACACGCACACACTATTGAGTAACACAAAGAAATTGGGACTGGAAGTAAATATCAGTAAAATTAAATATATGGTCACACGTAGAAATTCAGTATATAATGGAAATGGACAGCTAATGACAAATGAAGGAAATTTTGAGGAGGTGGCTGAATTCAAATACCTAGGAACAATAATCACAAATAGGAATGAGCTGAACAAAGAAATTAAAAATAGGCTGAATTCTGGAAATGCATGCTATTATGCCTTGCAGAGACTTTTGATGTCCCAACTCCTTTAAAAAAAGTTAAGCTGAAAATATATAAAACTATTATTCTACCAGTTATATTATATGGGTGCGAAACATGGACACTTACTTTAAGGGAGGAAAGGAGATTACGAATATTTGAGAATAAAGTTCTTAGGAAAATTTTTGGACCAAAGAGAGATGAACAGACAGGTGAATGGAGAAGACTACATAACAATGAACTACATGGTCTTTATAGGAAGCCAGATATAATAAGAACAGTGAGGTCTCGTAGACTGCGATGAGCAGGACATGTTGCACGTATGGGGAATAAAAGACGTGCATGGAAGCTTCTTGTAGGAAAACCAGAGGGAAATCGCCCAGTTGGTTGAACAAGAATGAGGTGGGAGAATAACATTAACTATGATTTGAGGGAAGTAGATTATACAGGGAATGATTGGAAAGCATTAGCTCAGGATAGGGATGTATGGAGAGCTTATGAACCCGCGGCCATGAACCTAAGGGTTCCATAGTGCCAGTGAGTAAGTAAGTAAGTATACTTTACTGTATTAAGCCTAATTTTAGAATCTAAAAAGGCCAAAGGTCAAAGGGCAATGCAAATCTAAATTTCGGCAACAGATCACTCGTATCAGCGCGGTTTCTAGATTGCTCTTTGAGAGTGAGGTGCAGGGAGATACGTCCACTGGATTAGTAAGCTGACGCTCGCATCTGGTACACAATTTTTCAGATTCAAATCCGACGGGTTCGGTGGATTTTTCAGCGTGTAAAAATTCTGAAAATGGTTTGTATCGGAAGGAAAGTGAAACAGGAGTTAAGTCCCGTGGATTTTGGCATATAAAATAACATGCCTCTGAACAAAATGTGTCCACTATTTCACGCATTAATTTCAGTTGCAGTGGTGCTACGATGCTGTTGTATTTTGGCTGTATTCCCACCAATATATGCATATGCTAATTTTCTATTAATCAATGATATTGTCTAGGGTGGCGGTGGCTTAGGATTGAGATTGCATTTATTTTAATTCGAACCTCACATATGTTCACAGAAAATTTAAAAAATAACTTTATTTATTTTAAACTATTTGACTTTCTATAAAAACTTCAGTGCGCGACAGGGCTAGAAGGCCCTTGGCCTACCAGTCAGCTGCTGGCCTCACTGCCAAATGTGTTAATCACAGATGTAGAAGATCATTCAGCCAGTGTAGGGGTGACATGAGGTCAGCATATCGGGTCCCTCAGCCGTTATAGCTCGTTTTGTCAACCTGGAGTCTTTACTCATTGTAGCTGCCCAAATTCTTCACGATGCTGGGTGGGCACCGGTCCCGTGCTGGCTGAAATTCTATGAGAAAATGTCTTCCCCCATTGAGACCCGAACCAGTGGAAGTTCCGTAGCTATGTGCCAAGGCATCTTGCGTTGACTTATGCACAGAAATAATTTGCTGCTAATAAAGTTTCTCTTCAAAACATAGGTTTACTCAGTTCTTTACACTAGCTGACGGTTTCACGTGTAACATCTTCTTGCCTTCGCTTTTCAACTCATACATAATTACACCTCCCACATACGCGAAAGCTGGAACACTTTGGAACCCCAGTCGAGTCACTTCCCGAGTCGAAATCTCGAGAATAGAACTTTCGAGAATAGAGGCACAGACGCACGTGGAAAGTTATCCGCGGACCTTCCGATCCGTGAGTCACCAACTAACAAATCCCTCCCCCCCTTTCACACAAGGCGCGACCTCTCTTAGCCCGCGAAATTCAAAAGTCAGCCCAATAATATGTCACAAAACATTGTAAAACGACATTAACAAAACATTTATATAATTACTGGCCTTTAAATGGTATGAATTTTTTTTTTCAATTGAATGTGAAAAATTAATTTCTGTATAAAGATGAGTCATAATCATAAGTATTTTAGAAAAAAATCAAATCGTTATTAAATATTTTTTTAAAAGTTGAATTTAAGTTAATGTATGAAATTATGTGAATGTGTTAAATGTATTGAAATTTTACATTTAAAAAAACAATTTATTTTTAAAATTAGTATTAATAATCAAAATAAAAAAGTTAATTGATAATAAATTATTTTTTTAAATGTTAATCAGTAATAATCAAATTAAGAAATAATGGTAGTGAACAGTATTTTATGAAAAATTAAATTTAAATTCATGAAATTTTACGAAACAAATCCTAATTAATATATTTTGGAGAACTTCAACAGTAATGAACGGATTTTGGAAAATTTATATACAGAGTAATTCAAAAGGTTGCGCACAAATTTGAGGATCTTGTAGAGGGGTCGAAATACAGCAACATTTGATTAGTAACTTATGGTCTGGATAATAATCCTGAGTCAGTAGAGACTTGGGAAAGTCGGAAACTTCAATGCGGGTCTATGTTTCAGCAACATTTGATTAGTAACTTAATGGTCTGGATAATAATCCTGAGTCAGTAGAGACTTGGGAAAGTCGGGAACTTCAATGCGGGTCTATGTTTCAGCAACATTTGATTAGTAACTTAATGGTCTGGATAATAATCCTGAGTCAGTAGAGACTTGGGAAAGTCGGGAACTTCTATGCGGGTCTATGTTTCAGCAACATTTGATTAGTAACTTAATGGTCTGGATAATAATCCTGAGTCAGTAGAGACTTGGGAAAGTCGGGAACTTCAATGCGGGTCTATGTTTCAGCAACATTTGATTAGTAACTTATTGGTCTGAATAATAATCCTGAGTCAGTAGAGACTTGGGAAAGTCGGGAACTTCAATGCGGGTCTATGTTTCAGCAACATTTGATTAGTAACTTAATGGTCTGGATAATAATCCTGAGTCAGTAGAGACTTGGGAAAGTCGGGAACTTCAATGCGGGTCTATGTTTCAGCAACATTTGATTAGTAACTTATTGGTCTGAATAATAATCCTGAGTCAGTAGAGACTTGGGAAAGTCGGGAACTTCAATGCGGGTCTATGTTTCAGCAACATTTGATTAGTAACTTAATGGTCTGGATAATAATCCTGAGTCAGTAGAGACTTGGGAAAGTCGGAAACTTCAATGCGGGTCTATGTTTCAGCAACATTTGATTAGTAACTTAATGGTCTGGATAATAATCCTGAGTCAGTAGAGACTTGCGAAAGTCGGGAACTTCAATGCGAGTCTATGTTTCAGCAACATTTGATTAGTAACTTAATGGTCTGGATAATAATCCTGAGTCAGTAGAGACTTGGGAAAGTCGGGAACTTCAATGCGGGTCTATGTTTCAGCAACATTTGATTAGTAACTTAATGGTCTGGATAATAATCCTGAGTCAGTAGAGACTTGGGAAAGTCGGGAACTTCAATGCGGGTCTATGTTTCAGCAACATTTGATTAGTAACGTAATGGTCTGGATAATAATCCTGAGTCAGTAGAGACTTGGGAAAGTCGGGAACTTCAATGCGGGTCTATGTTTCAGCAACATTTGATTAGTAACTTAATGGTCTGGATAATAATCCTGAGTCAGTAGAGACTTGGGAAGTCGGGAACTTCAATGCGGGTCTATGTTTCAGCAACATTTGATTAGTAACTTAATGGTCTGGATAATAATATCCTGAGTCAGTAGAGACTTGGGAAAGTCGGGAACTTCAATGCGGGTCTATGTTTTCAGCAACATTTGATTAGTAACTTAATGGTCTGGATAATAATCCTGAGTCAGTAGAGACTTGGGAAAGTCGGGAACTTCAATGCGGGTCTATGTTTCAGCAACACTTGATTAGTAACTTAATGGTCTGGATAATAATCCTGAGTCAGTAGAGACTTGGGAAAGTCGGGAACTTCAATGCGGGTCTATGTTTCAGCAACATTTGATTAGTAACTTAATGGTCTGGATAATAATCCTGAGTCAGTAGAGACTTGCGAAAGTCGGGAACTTCAATGCGGGTCTGTGTTTCAGCAACATTTGATTAGTAACTTATGGTCTGGATAATAATCCTGAGTCAGTAGAAACTTAGGAAAGTCGGGAACTTCAATGCGGGTCTATGTTTACTTTTCAGAGAGGCACTGGGTTCGATATACAACTTTTTGAATTTATGAAGAAGCTCCATCCGTTGTTATACTGTTTAGTGCAGTGCAGTACTTGTTGTATTCTTCTGTTCACATCTGATAGTCATTCGTGCACTGTTTAGATTGTTTTATTTTAGTACGGTACCAGCAATGTATTGTAAAGGTTCATTACTTCGAAGATTTGTGATTTTTGTGAAATGGAATACACTGAACTTGGAGACATGCATTTCATTTATGGTAAAGCAAATTGTAATGAACGCAAGCTCAATGCCTGTATGGCGTACAATATCCGAACAGATGTCAACCACATCCTCTAACGTTTCAATACGTTCACCACCGACAAGCGCAGACAGGTTCCTTGCATCATGTAGGCCGGCCACATACGATTCGAACAATCGCTATGGACGAGGAAGTTCTTGCTCACATGGAAGAACATGCCTGTATTCAATGTGGTGGTAGGCATTTTGAACACCTAGTATTGTAAAACCAAATTAGTGAATACATTTCTTCTTCTTCTTCTTCTTCTTCTTCATCTTCATCTATAAATAAATGTGAATAAATTTACATTAGCTTAAGTGTGTGAACAAAATAATTTCTTGTCCATCCAGGTATTCCAGTGCTTGTACTGATGCAGGATTACTTTCCAGGCCACAAGTTACTAATCAAACGTTGTTGCATTGTGACCCCTCTATAAGCTCCAGAAATTTATGCGCAATCATTTGAATCACTCTGTATAAAGAACGGATTTCTTGAGAAATTAAATGGTAGGTCTACTAAAATTAAATTTTGAGAATATTAAATTGCAATAAATAATAAATTGTAAGAGGTGAATGGTAGTAAATAAAATGTTTTGGACACATTAAATAGTAATAAAATATATTTTGGGCCTATAGTTTACAGTAAGAATATGGTCATGTGTGACGTTGGAGTATATTTTATCAAATCAGCTTCACTTTAGGAATGCAATAATTATGATATTCACTGAATACGTGATTTCCGACAGTAGTTATCCGTAACATCATAACACTGTGATAATACTTGATTCATATCAACTTTCAAGTTGACTTCGATAATATTAACATTTTCATTGTGTTCAGAGAGTATGATTATAATGTACACAATATAATGAAGGAACTGCCGTATGTAAATTTAAAAAAATATCTGTAATCAACACTAGATGTTAATCATTTATCAGACAGAAAATGTTCACTCCTTCCTGATAACTGCCTTTGCTCTTCATATTCAAGTGTTATTCAGTATTATTTCTATAAATAAATTAAAGTCCCAAAGACAGATCTCCATTTTAATCCGTTTATCTATGCACAAGGAAGTATTTCAATAGGTGGTAGACTGCAGATTTAAAAATAGGGCATTCTTGCGAAATCAATGACAAATAACGTTCATAGCAATTTGAAATAAATGACAAATCTCGAGCCTCGCAGAAATCTGACTATAATAATTATATCTGGTGTGATATTGTCGCCATATGTCAGTGGTACAGATTAAGTATTAAGGTTGTTCTAAAACAGAATAGAATCTGAAAATTAGGCTAAAATTTCAATAATAATGTCAACATGTTCTTGTGACTAGACATGCTATTTTTTTATTTTCTAACAATTTTATACTATCAGTCGCTGATATTAAAATATGTACGTATATACTGCCATCAAGTAAGATACATTACATTAGTAAAATGTGTATTAACACATTATTATTGTTATTATTATTGTTATTATTATTATTATTATTATTATTATTATTATTATTATTATTATTATTATTATTATTATTATTCCTTCCAAGTATTAGGCCAAGGCCTGTTACTATCCTATAGAAAATTTTCCCTCCAGCGTTTCATAGGACGGCCCAGTGATCTTCGTCCTCTTGGTATATAATTATAAACAGCTTTGGGGATCCGATTTGCACTCATTCTTTCAAGATGGTGTTTCCAACTTAGTTGGTACTGTTTAATATATTCCAAAATTGGCATAGTCTTCAATTCTTTTAAGATATCGGTGTTCCTTTTCCGATCCCATCTGGTGTAACCCGCTGTTCTGCGCATGAATCTCATTTCACAAGCCGTTATTCTGCTTTCATATTGTTTTTTTAGTGTCCATGCTTCACTACCATAGGTCAACACTGGTCTAGCCAAAGTGTTATATAAACGTAATCTGGTGTTTTTTTATACAAGGGATGGTTTCATAACTTAATTAATAATTCCTAAACTTTTATTATAACTAGTAACTTTTTCAGGGATATCCTTTTCATTCCAGATAGAGAGATAATATCCAAGATATTTAAATTGATTAGATCTCACTACAATTTTATTTTGGAGACAGATTTTACTTTGTATGGGGTCCTTCCCATGAAATGCCATAATTTTAGTTTTGTTAAATGATATTTCCATATTAAATTTGGCACCTATTTTTTGTAAATTATAAATTGATCGTTGCAAATCATTTTCGGAAAGTGCCAGAAGAGCTAAATCGTCTGCAAAAAGAATAGCATCGAGTTTGAGGTTCCTATTGATGGGTATATATCCTCGTTGTGTTTTCCTCCATTCATTTATTAATTTATTCATGTATATAATGAAAAGCGGGTGCACGCCGTAGCGTAGTGGTTAAGGCACTGGGCTACAAGCCGGAGGGTCGAGGGTTCAAGTCCCGTTGGGGTCAGGATTTTTAAACTGACCCAAACCCTCTGGCGGCACTATGGCCCTGGGGTCGACTCAGCCTCTAACGGAAATGAGTACCAGACGCTTGTTCTGCGGGTAAAGGCGGCTGTCACTGACGGCTGACAACCCCGGCTGACACAAAGTACCGATTGTTTAGAAAAAGTGGGAGCCTTAACCTCCTACTACCCCAAGGGCCTCCGGGCCTGTTGTGGGATCACTTTACTTTTACTATATAATGAAAAGCACCGGTGAAAGTCCACATCCCTGTCTTACTCCAGTGTTGATCTTTTCCCAAGAAGATAATTTGCCATCTTGTTTAACAGAGATTTCATTATCTTTATAGATGCTGAAGATATTAGTAATATATTGTTGTGGAACGTTATCATCAGCTAAAATTTGTAGTAATATATTTCTGTCTACTTTGTCAAAAGCCTTTATGAAGTCAAACGAAGGCGATATGAGTTTCTATATTGAATTCCTTGTGCTTTTCTAATAGTAGTTTTAGAGTAAAGAATCCATCTGTACAAGATCTACCCTTTCTGAATCCATTCTGCTCTTCTCCAATTATATTTTCATGAATTTTCCTTAATTTATTCTTAACTATATTAGCATAAATTTTATATCCAGAGTTCAACAAGCTAATTCCACGATAGTTATCTTTGATTTGGCGACTTCCTTTTTTGAAGATCTTCCAAGAGTTGTCCTTTTTCATGCTTTGGTCGTCATTATCATAGTCCCTTCGATTGGTTGCTGGCCAAAGGAAGGCAAGACCAGTGATGGGGCTGCCATCTTATAGCCTCTGGTCAGGCTTTTCTGGAGAAGAAAATAAAATAAATGAAAGAAGAAATGGAAGAAAGGAAAGACTCCCTAGCCCTCGGATGCCCTAATAGCGTCGGGGTCGAAAAAAAAAAACAAGAGTTAACAAAGAGAGGTTCGATAGTAAAGTTAAAAGAGTGCAAAACACAAGTAAGTGGAAGAAATGTTTTGCTCAGCTTGGGCACCTTGTGGTCGCCATCCACATATCCCCTGGATGAGGACCCCTGAGGGTATTATTATTATTATTACATCACCTAACTATTATGGATTTGACATTTTAGGAGATCATCAATGTGGATTTAGAAGAAACAGGTCTACAACAGATCAGATTTTTAGTATAAGACAGATTTTAGAAAAGAAATGGGAATATAATGGTACTGTACATCAACTATATGTAGACTTCAAAAAAGCATACGATTCAATTAAGAGGGGGAAGTTATATAGTATCCTGCTGGAGTTTGGAATTCCTAAAAAGTTAGTTAGACTTATATGGATGTGTCTAAATGGCACTAAGAGTAGGGTGGGCGTAGGTAAACAGTTTTCGGACACTTTTGAAATCCAGAATGGGCTGAAGCAAGAAGATGCACTATCTCCTCTACTATTTAATTTTGTACTAGAGTATGCTATCAAATCTTTAGAGGATGAGGAAGGCCTACAACTCAATGATATTAATAAGCTGTTAGTTTATTCTGATGATGTATTATTGGCCGATAGCGAGGAGATACTAAAGGACAACACGCACACACTGTTGAGTAACACTAAGAAATTAGGACTGGAAGTAAATATCAATAAAACTAAATATATGGTCACACGTAGAAATTCATTATATAATGGAAATGGACAGCTAATGACAAATAAGTGAAATTTTGAGGAAGTGGCTGTATTCAAATACCTAGGAACAATAATCACAAATAGGAATGAGATGTACAAAGAAATTAAACATAGGCTCAATTCTGGACATGCGTTAAATTATGCATTGCAGAGACTTTTGATGTCCAAATTACTTTAAAAAAACGTTAAACTGAAAATATAGAAAACTATTATTCTACCGGTTATATTATTTGGAAGAGAAACATGGACTCTTACTTTAAGGGAGGAAAGGAGATTACGAGTATTTGAGAATAAATTTTTTTGGACCAAAGAGAGATGAACAAACAGGTGAATGGAGAAGACTGCATAAGAGTGAACGACATGGTCTTTATAGAAGGCCAGATATAATAAGAACAAGTCTCGTAGACTGCGATGGGCAGGACATGTTGCGCGTATGGGGAAATGAAAGACGGGCATGGAAACTTCTTGTATGAGTGCGAGAGGGCAAAAGCCGAGTTGGTAGAGCAAGAATGAGATGGGAGAATAACATTTACTATGATTTGAGGAAAGTAGATTATACAGGGAATGATTGGAAATCAGCTCAGGATAGGGATGTATGGAGAGTATAGTTATCTATAATCTTAGGTAATTTGTCTTTTGGCATTCTCGGCACATGTTCTGTTTACATTACACTTATTTATTTTGGTCAATTATGTTACTCATATCAAATAAAACCCAATTACCAAACAAAAATTAAATAAAGTCGTCGACGCGTTTGGATAGCTAAGTTATCGATTTCAAGATTGAGTACCGAATGAACTAAAAGCAAGCTAAAACTGTATAAAAACAAAAAAGAGTTATTTAATCTAAGTTACGTCGCAATGTTTATATACATTCCTTTTTTTTTTTTTTTTTTTGTGTCTCCAATCTTTCAAGAACATGGATGAGTTTAAAATTATTGACAGATGTAACCAGTTTAAGATTACTCGTGTCAATAAGATGACCAGTGTTAGAAAGGGCGCTATTCCAGTTAACGCAATCCTTTCCTTAGTTTAAAAAAAGAGTTATTTCGATGTTACCAACACGTAAGTTGTAAATATGGGTCACATGATGTGACGTAACTTGGAAATGTACTTTTTTTTTGTTTTTTTTTTGTTTTATACACTTTTAGCTTGCTTTTAATTCATTCAACAGTAAATACTGATAATGATAGATGAGGTGTCGAAACACATCGACGAGTTTTAGATATTTTTTATTTTTGTTTGGTGATTTGGTTTTAATTGAGAGTACGTATGACATAATTAATTATCATCACCAAGAAGATCTTGTACATTAATATATTGTCTCACACTGCCGTGGGATCGTTTTCATGTCGTTTTCTCGAAATAAAGCAACACAGATAATTGCATAAAACTCTACAATAACTTTATTTCATTTTTTAAGCTTCCAGTGACATTTCACTCATAAATTACTGTAATAATTAATTAAAGTTTATCATAAGTAATGTCACGAGTGATTTCCAAATTATCGATAAATTCACGACTTCGTGAGTCGTGAATTTATCTAGAGAATTTGGAAATCAAGAGTGGCATTTGTTAGGACTATTAACGAATAAAATTAAGTTGTTTACTCACAAATCATTATTTAAATATAGTTATTTTAAAATATTTATATATTTAATGTAAACGGCGATGTTTGAAAACAAATGAGAAACGATTGGTACGCTTCATTTGCTTCTTTTGTTTGTCACTGCAACCAGATCATATTATTTATTGACAAAGGAATGCAATATTGTAAGAATATACTCTAGTGGAGATAAAATGAAACACATCAAACTGTATATTAATTCATTTCTGATGTCCTATGATGTAAATATGACAATTATATTTTTCTGGGAAAAAATACATTTAAGAAAGTGCAAACAGTAGTTTCTTTTTTTGTGGTATAATCAATTGTTACAAATGTTTTTATATTATCTCTCGTAAGCGCTACGTGTTGACATTCATGCACTATATATACAATCTGGTAGCCGTATTTCTTGGAGAGTCAGTCACTGCAAAATAATGCTATGACCTATTCAGAATGTTAAAAAGGAGGTGCTTTCTTTATTATGATAAACTTTAGTTGGTAAATTTTAGGCGAAACACGACTGTGATTGGTTGTAAATAAAAAATAATTGTAACGTGATTGTTCATTGACTCCCATTTGGGGCATGAGTTAAATAGTCTATCAAATAAATCATTTGGATAGTTTCTGACGCTTTTACTCGCCACGTTTCTTCCAGTCACATCCAGAGTATGGCTGTCAACTCAATCTAACTCACATTCGACTAAGGACATAATTTATATAGGCCGGGGAAATAAATTTTTCGGCTTCCAACCGAAAATTTTCTCGTATGGAAACTTATGGCATCGAACCTACCTGATATGAAGCGTAGAGACTTAGAATATATTCCGGAGTAGAAGTCTAGACGCAACGGTCGTTCTGCGCGGGTATTTCTACTAGTGGGTGAACGATTCACGAATCTATTTCCACCAATGCGAAAACACTATAGTACTCGGAGGTTCATAGCCGCGTAGACACTTCCTCTCCATACATCCCTATCGGACTCCGAGATTCATGGCTGCGCGGACATAAGCTCTTCATACATCCCTATAATGAACTAATGTTTTCCTATCATTCCCTGCACAATTCATCTCTCTCAATGTTATTCTCCGATCTCATTCTTCGACGTTTTCTCTTTAGTTTTCCTACAAGAAGTTTCAATGTCCTCTTTTCACTTCCTATTGGTGTAACATTTCCTGCCCATCGCAGTGTACAATACATAACTGTTCTTATTGTACCTGGCTTCCCACAAATAACATGTAGCTTACTGCTATATTGTCTTATTCATCAATCTGTCTCAATGTATAAGAACTACTCCTACTATGTCTACAATAGTAAAAAGAAACACATCATCTTTGGTCCAAAAAAATCCTAAGAACTTTATTCTCAAATACTCGCAAATTTTTCTCCTCCCTTCAAGTAAGAGATCATATTTCGGATCAATATAACTGGAAGAATAGCCGTTTTATATAATTTTATTTGAAATTATTTTTAGAGAAGTTGGATATATTTAGCAATTTAATGTAATGGACTTTTTTACATAGTAAACCAAGTAAGAATATAATTATATTGAATGTATATTTTCTGTACTGTGTTAACTCTACTACATTAAATACTCATATATCTTTATACATTGTCTAGTAAGTAATAATGCAATTTTTTAACAAAATTCAATTTGAAACATCAGATTCTATGGCTTCGAGTCGTCTTTCAGCTAGGTTTATTATCTCACGATGATACTAAACGAAGATATAAGAACAGAACTTAATATATTTAATCTCTGTGAAAGAGTAAAATGTTATCAAAATGCTTATCTTCAGCACGTATTACGAATGAATGAACAGCGCATACAAAGAAGAATGTATAATTATAAACCAAAAGGGAGAAGAATGTTGGGAAGACCATTGAAGAGATGGAAGGACCAATTCGACCTATAATGAGATCGAAACTGGCCAATGGGCTTAATCCTTGTTGTTGATGATGATGAAGGTACTAGTCTCTGGTTTTTGATGCGATAAATTTGTTGAGACCCACTTCCACCACTTCAATGTTTTCGAAATTTCACAAAAGAGATGGGTTCTGGATCGAAATAAATGGCAATCTGAATGTGCAAGATCATGGCTATATGCTGGGTGGTGATAGGAGCAATCTGAATGTGCAAGATCATGGCTATATGCTGGGTGGTGATAGGAGCAATCTGAATGTGCAAGATGATGGCTATATGCTGGGTGGTGATAGGAGCAATCTGAATGTGCAAGATGATGGCTATATGCTGGGTGGTGATAGGAGATTGATTCATCCCAATTCTTGAACTTCTGTTATGTTTGTTCTTGCACTATGTGGTCTGGTCAAATATGAGCCCGCGACATTCAACATTTCAAGAATTCGTTCCAGTTGTTAAGAATAAAGATTAGCGTCGACTACTCGCCCGTTTGTAACTATTATTTTCCATTGCATCACGACTTAAATAATCCACCAGACAAACAACATAATATTAAAAATCGTCATTAGTTTTGGGACAACCTAATAATTGCAAGCCTTATGAAACCGCTGGTTCAAAGCCGAATTCACCAAGGCCTTCCATTGGTCCCTATCATCATTAATTGAATAGAGTTCATATCACCGAATATTTTCCTAGATCTTCATAATGGATGTCTCTCCAAATGTTTCCAAATAAAATGTTTAAAAAATATATACTGCCACAATTTCGAACTATATTATATACCCATCGCATCAGAATTGAATCCAGTTGAGAATGTATGTTTTAATTCGGTTGAATTGGCCTATGTAATCGTCCATAATCCCTCCATCTCTTCATTACGAAACAGTCTCTTGAATGAGCAGTTGTTCCTAAATTTAATAAAATCCATGATGCGCCGAGTTCAGGCTAACATTATAATTTTTGAATTAACATTTTCATATCGTCTGGGTCACAGGTTGATGTTTTGAACTTTCTCGAGCAAAAGTGTTTGCTTGGTGAGATATAATACAGCATATACGATTATATAAACATTTGAAAGAAGATTAATAGGGTATTGTCAGGAAAATGCACTCTTCTGCATTCTAGTACAGACCACTATCTTGAATGCTATCTACTAGACCTACGTACATTTATAATGTTTTTTTTACATGTTTTATATTAGCTTGACCTGTATCTGTCTATGTAACTGAATTTTTAACGCGATTTTCACCCACTCAAAATCATTGGATCGACTTGAAACTTTGCATACTTGTAAAAGATAATATAATAATTTCATATTTTGTTTCTAAAATCATGGCCAGAATCATCAGAAAATCCAAAAAAGTGTCTTTGTATCTATGTAACGGAATTCTTGAATACGATTTTCACACACTTAGAAACATTGGATCGACTTGAAACTTTGTATACTTGTAAAGGATCCGTGACATTATAATAATTTCATATTTGTTTTCTAAAATCCTGGCCAGAATCATCAAAACATAAGTGCCTTTGTATCTATGTGACGGAATCTTTGAACACGATTTTCACCCACTTAGGAATATTGGATCGACTTGAAAATTTGTGTACTTGTAAAGGACCCTGACAATACAATAATTTCATATTTTGTTTCTAGAATCCTGGCCAGAATTATCAGAAAATCAAAAAAAATTAAAATTGGTATAATAGGTTGCGGACTTGTCGACTTTTTAGTCAATCGTTGTAAGAGCTCATTTGGTAGAGCGGTACACTCTAGGTGGTATATAATTTCTGTAATCCATAGGTCGCTGGTTCAAATCCGGCTGGGAGGTTTTTTTAAGAAGAGTATTACTTTCAGCTCATACTACAATAGAATCGGATTTAAAGATATTTACATTTTTATCTTATTCTGTAAAATATTAAAACTAAAAAATAAAAAATAAATAATAGTTCTAAATAAACTAAAACAACACGCTTTATTAGAAAACCGAACTAAAGAAATGAAAAATAATTTTAATTTCCAACATGCTTGGGATAAATAATTTTACCATCAAAAGCGTGGGGTGCTTTTTATGATTTTTACATTTTCTTCTTAGAGATTTTACCTTTACCAATATGTGTTTATTATCAAATATATTAATTGATGAAGAGCACCCCACGCTTTACTTACTTACTTACTTACTGGCACTATGGAACCCGTAGGTTCATGGCCGCACGGACATAAGCTCTCCATACATCCCTATCCTGAGATAATGCTTTCCAATCATTCCTTGTAAAATCTACTTCCCTCAAATCATAGTTAATGTTATTCTCCCACCTCATTCTTGGTCCACCAACTGGGCATTTTCCCTCTGGTTTTCCTACAAGAAGATTCCATGCAAATCTTTCATTCCCCATACGTGCAACATGTCCTGCCCATCGCAGCCTACGAGACTTAACTGTTCTCATTATATCTGGCTTCCTATAAAGATCATGTAGTTCATTGTTGTGTAGTCTTCTCCATTCACCTGGCTGTTCATCTCTCTTTGGTCCAAAAATGTTCCTAAGTACTTTATTCTCAAATACTTGTAATCTCCTTTCCTCTCTTAAAGTAAGAGTCCATGTTTCGCACCCATATAATATAACCGGTAGAATAATAGTTTTATATATATTCAGTTTAACGTTTTTTGAAAGGAGTTGGGACATCAAGAGTCTCTGCAGTGCATAATAGAATTCCACTTCCAGAATTGAGCCTATGTTTAATTTCTTTGTGCAGCTCATTCCTATTTGTGATTATTGTTCCTAGGAATTTGAATTCAGCCACTTCCTCAAAATTTCCCTCATTTGTCATTAGCTGTCCATTTCCATTATTTAATGAATTTCTACGTGTGACCATATATTTAGTTTTATTGATATTTACTTCCAGTCCTAATTTCTTGGTGTTACTCAATAGTGTGTGCGTGTTGTCCTTTAGTATCTCCTCGCTATCGGCCAATAGCACATCATCAGCATAAACTAACAGGTTATTAATATCATTGAGTTGTAGGCCTTCCTCATCCTCTAACGATTTGATAGCATACTCAAGTACATAATTAAATAGTAGAGGAGATATGCATCTCCTTGCTTCAACCCATTCTGGGTTTCAAAAGTGTCCGAAAATTCTTTGCCTACACGCATCCTACTCTTTGTGCCATTTAGACATATTCGTATAAGTCTAACTAACTTTTTAGGAATTCCGAACTCCAGCCGGATACTATATAACTTCTCCCTCTTAATTGAATCATATGTTTTTTTGAAGTGTACATACAGTTGATGTACAGTACCATTATACTCCCATTTCTTTTCTAAAATCTGTCTTATACTAAAAATCTGATCTGTTGTAGACCTGTTTCTTCGAAATGCACATTGATGATCTCCTAGAATGTCATCAATATAGGGAGTAAGTCTGCTGACTAATATATTTGTTAGAATTTTGCATGAAGTTGAAAGTAATGAGATGCCCCTGTAGTGGTTGCAATCAGTTTTATCTCCTTTCTTATAAATTGGAACGATAATTGATTATTTCCATTCATCTGGGAGAGCTTCCTTTTCCCAAATCATACTAAGCAACCAGCGTATCTTGTCCATCAATTTTTCTCCCCCTGATTTTATCAGTTCTGCTGGGATCTCATCTGAACCTGATGCTTTATACATCTTAAATTTTTCAATTGCCATTTCAACTTCTAATGCACTTGGCTCTGCGACTAGCATTTCTGCTGTCTGTAAATTATCCTCCTCAATGTCTTGTTCTGTATGTACATTTAATAGCTAATTAAAGTAACTTTTTCCATCTATCTAATATGCTCCTGGAATCTGCAATCATATCCCCATTTTCATTCCGAATTATGTTTGTTCTAGCCTGAAATCCTTTCTTCTCTATTCTAATTCCCTGATATAATTCTCTAATGTTCCTATTTTTTGCATTCATTTCAAGATCGTTAATCTTCTCTCTCAAATATTCCCTCTTTTTACTCTTTAGTAGCTTGGTGTTTTCCCATCTAATACTACTCAATTGCTCTAAATTTACCTCATTTGGCTCGTGTACCCATTTCATTTTTGCTAGCTTTCTTTTCTTTACAATCTCGGCACATTGATCATCAAACCAGTTCTTATTTTACCTCTTTTTTAAACAACCAATGCTTTCTGATGCTGACAATTTAATAATATCTCTTATAGCCTCCCATTCATTATTTTTATCAGTTTCTTCTTCGTTTGACACATTGTCATCCGAAGATTCCAGTAATTCAAGTCTATTAGCAATTTCGATTTGGTATTCTTGCCGCATTTCATCATTTTCCCAGTTTTTTAATTCAAATTTTACAGAATCATCTTTTGGGTTTGTTCCTCTCATAAGCGATAGCCGTTGTCTGATTTTCACTCTGACCAGATGTTGATCCGAATTGCAGTCTGTACCTCCAACTGATTTAACATCGATCATGCTACTGTTCCAGCGTTTATCTACTAATAGATGATCTATCTGGTTCCGAGTTTCTCCATCCGCGGACGTCCAGGTGTATTTATGAATATCTTTATGCTGAAATGTTGTGCTCTTAACAATGGGATTCTTTGATGTGGCAAATGTGACTAATCTAACCCCGATGTCGTTACTATCCTCATGAAGACTGAATTTGCCTATTGTTGGTTTGAATATATCTTCCAGCCCCACTTTTGCATTAAAATCTCCTAGGACAATTTTCATATAATATCGTGAAACGCTATCAAATAAGCATTCTAATTATTCATAGAACTAATCCTTGATCTTATCATCCTTATCTTCTGTGGGGGCATGTACATTTACAATTATAAAATCATGTTGTTTACCCTTTAGAATTATGTATGATACCCTATCACTAACAAACTTAATATCTCGGGTAGCGGATAGGATGAGCTATGCCGGCGGTAGCATTGCTGCCGATAGGGTTACCCATGCCGGACTGGTCGAAGGTGATAAGTCAGACGGAAAAAGTACCTTGGGCGAAAGAGTGACGGTCTTTCACCGTAAAAATACAACCGTCAAGAAATGCGGATATGGGTTCATCTGGGGTAAAATTTTCCGGAGGTCAAATAGTCCCCCATTCGGTTCTCCGGGCGGGGACTACTTCAGGGAACCCATTCCAAAGGCTCAAACACAGGGACATGTTCCTAGGAACATGGAATGTTAGGACTTTATACAATAACGGGGCACTAGAGGTATTAACGCGGGAATTAGATAAATCGCCCTTGGATATAATCGCTTTACAGGAAGTTAGGTGGCCAGTAGAAGGTAGTCAGGAATCAGGAAGCTTTGCATTATACCCTATGGGGTGCAGAAAGACCTGCATTTGGAACGGGTTTTTTAGTCAGAAGGAGGATCCTATCCGCTATCCAAGATATCAAGTTTGTTAGTGATAAGATATCATTTTCCGATCCCATCTGGTATAACCCGCTGTTCTGCGCATGAATCTCATTTCACAAGCCGTTATTCTGCTTTCATGTTGTTTTCTTAGTGTCCATGCTTCACTACCATAGGTCAACACTGGTCTAGCCAAAGTGTTATATAAACGTAATCCGGTGTTTTTTTAACAAGGGATGGTTTCATAACTTGATTAATAATTCCTGAACTTTTATAATAACTAGTAACTTTTTCAGGGATATCCTTTTCATCCCAGATAGAGAGATATTATCCAAGATATTTAAATTGATTAGATCTCTCTAAAATTTTATTCTGGAGACAGATTTTACTTTGTATGGGGTCCTTCCCATGAAATGCCATAATTTTAGTTTTGTTAATTGATATTTCCATATTAAATTTGGCACCTATTTTTTGTAAATTATAAATTGATCGTTGCAAATCATTTTCGGAAAGTGCCAGAAGAGCTAAATCGTCTCCAAAAAGAATAGCATCGAGTTTGAGGTTCCTATTGATGGGTATATATCCTCGTTGAGTCGTCCTCCATTCATTTATTAATTTATTCATGTATATAATGAAAAGCACCGGTGAAAGTCCACATCCCTGTCTTACTCCAGTGTTGATCTTTTCCCAAGAAGATAATTTGCCATCTTGTTTAACAGATGGCAAATTATCTTCTTGGGAAAAGATCAACACTGGAGTAAGACAGGGATGTGGACTTTCACCGGTGCTTTTCATTGTATACATGAATAAATTAATAAATGAATGGAAAACACAACGAGGATATATACCCATCAATAGGAACCTCAAACTCGATGCTATTCTTTTTGGAGACGATTTAGCTTTTCTGGCACTTTCCGAAAATGATTTGCAACGATCAATTTATAATTTACAAAAAATAGGTGCCAAATTTAATATGGAAATATCAATTAACAAAACTAAAATTATGGCATTTCATGGGAAGGACCCCATACAAAGTAAAATCTGTCTCCAGAATAAAATTTTAGAGAGATCTAATCAATTTAAATATCTTGGATATTATCTCTCTATCTGGAATGAAAAGGATACCCCTGAAAAAGTTACTAGTTATAATAAAAGTTTAGGAATTATTAATCAAATTATGAAACCATCCCTTGTACAAAAAAACACCAGATTACGTTTATATAACACTTTGGCTAGACCAGTGTTGACCTATGGTAGTGAAGCATGGACACTAAGAAAACAACATGAAAGCAGAATAACGGTTTGTGAAATGAGATTCATGCGCAGAACAGCGGGTTACACCAGATGGGATCGGAAAAGGAACACCGATATCTTAAAAGAATTGAAGACTATGCCAATTTTGGAATATATTAAACAGTACCAACTAAATTGGAAACACCATCTTGAAAGAATGAGTTCAAATCGGATCCCCGAAGCTGTTTATAATTATATACCAAGAGGACGAAGATCACTGGGCCGTCCTTTGAAACGCTGGAGGGAAAATTTTCTATAGGATCGTAACAGGCCTTGGCCTAATACTTGGAAGGAAGAAGAAGACATAATTCTAAAGGGTAAACGACATGATTTTATAATTGTAAATGTACATGCCTCCACAGAAGATAAAGATGACTAGATCAAGGATGAGTTCTATGAAGAATTAGAATGCTTATTTGATAGCCTTTCACAATATCATATGAAAATTGTCTTAGGAGATTTTAATGCAAAAGTGGGGCGGGAAAATATATTCAAACCAACAATAGGCAAATTCAGTCTTCATGAAGATAGTAACGACAACGGGGTTAGATTAGTCACATTTGCCACATCAAAGAATCTCACTGTTAAGAGTACAACTTTTCAGCGTAAGGATATTCATAAATACACCTGGACGTCCCCAGATGGAGAAACTCGGAACCAGATAGATCATGTATTAGTGGATAAACGCTGGCACAGTAGCATAATTGATGTTAGATCAGTTAGAGGGACAGACTGCAATTCGGATCATCATCTGGTCAGAGTGAAAATCAGACAACGGCTTTCGCTTATGAGAGTAACAAACGCTAAAGATAAATCTATAAAGTATGAATTAAAAAACCTGAAAAATGATGAAATGCGGCAAGAATACCAAATCAAAATTGCTAATAGATTTGAAGTACTGGAATCTTCAGATGACAATGTGGCAAACGGAGAAGACTGATATAAATAAAGAATTGGCGGCTATAAGAGATACTATTAAATTATCAGCATCAGAAAGCATTGGTTGTTTAAAAAAGAGGCAAAACAAGAAATGGTTTATTGAGGAACGTGCCGGTATTGTAAAGAAAAGAAAGCTAGCAAAAATGAAATGGTTACACGAGCCAAATGAGGTAAATTTAGAGCAGTTGGTTAGTATTAGACGGGAAACCGCCAAGTTACTAAAGAGTAAAAAGGGGGGAATATTTGAGAGAGAAGATTAATGATCTTGAAATGAATGCCAAAAATAGGAACATTAGAGAATTATATCAGGGAATCAGGATAGGGAAGAAAGGGTTTCAGGCTAGAACAAACATAATTCGAAATGAAAATGGGGATATGATTGCAGATTCTAGGAGTATATTAAATACATGAAAAAGTTACTTTAATTAGCTATTAAATGTACATACAGAACAGGGCATTGAGGAGGATAAGTTACAGACAGCAGAAATGCTAGTCGCAGAGCCTAGTGCATTAGAGGTTGAAATGGCGATTGAAAAATTTAAGATGTATAAAGTATCAGGTTCAGATGAGATCCCAGCACAACTGATAAAATCAGGGGGAGAAAAATTGATGGACGAGATATGCTGGCTGCTTAGTATGATTTGGGAAAAAGAAGCCCTTCCAGATGAATGGATGGAACCAATTATCGTACCAATTTATAAGAAAGAAGATAAAACTGATTGCAACAACTACAGGGGTATCTCATTACTTTCAACTTCGTACAAAATTCTAACAAATATATTAGTAAGCAGACTTACTCCCTATATTGATGACATTCTAGGAGGTCATCAATGTGCATTTAGAAGAAACAGGTCTACAACAGATCAGATTTTTAGTATAAGACAGATTTTAGAAAAGGAATGGGAATATAATGGTACTGTACATCAACTGTATGTAGACTTCAAAAAAGCATATGATTCAATTAAGAGGGAGAAGTTATATAGTATCCTGCTGGAGTTCGGAATTCCTAAAAAGTTAGTTAGACTTATACGAATGTGTCTAAATGGCACAAACAGTAGGATGTGTGTAGGTAAAGAATTTTCAGACACTTTTGAAATCCAGAATGGGTTGAAGCAAGGAGATGCACTATCTTCTCTACTATTTAATTTTCAACTTTTATAAGATTCATGATGTGTTCCGTTGAGGTTTATTAAAAATTAATATAAAATTATAGAATATTCACTTGAATCCTGCCGATGATGGGACAAGTCCCGAAAGCGCTACAGTTAAATGATAATTAAGTTGAGGAGACGGACCTTTCAGGTGAATATTCTATAATTTTATATTAATATTTAATTTTGTACTAGAGCATGCCATTAAATCTTTAGAGAATGAGGAAGGCTTACAACTGAATGGTATTAATAAACTGTTAGTTTATGCTGATGATGTAGTATTGTTGGCCGATAGTGAGGAGATACTAAAGGACAATACGCACACACTATTGAGTAACACTAAGAACTTAGGACTGGAAGTAAATATCAATAAAACTAAATATATGGTCACACGTAGAAATACATTATATAATGGAAATGGACTGCTAATGACAAATGAGGGAAATTTTGACGAAGTGGCTGAATTCAGGTACCTAGGAACAATAATCACAAATAGGAATGAGATGCTCAAAAAAATTAAACATAGGCTCAATTCTGGAAATGCATGCTATTATGCATTGCAGAGACTTTTGATGTCCCAACTCCTTTAGAAAAACGTTAAGCTGAAAATATATAAAACTATTATTCTACCAGTTATATTATATGGGTCCGAAACATGGACTCTTTTCTTTAAGGGAGGAAAGGAGATTACAAGTATTTGAGAATAAAGTACTCAGGAAAATTTTTGGGCCAAAGAGAGATGAACAGACAGGTGAATGGAGAAGACTACGTAATAATGAACTACATGGTCTTTATAGGAAGATAGTTATAATAAGAACAGTTAAGTCTCGTAGACTGCGATGGGCAGGCCATGTTGCGCGTATAGGGAATGAAAGACGTGCATGGAAGCTTCTTGTAGGAAAGCCAGAGGGAAAACGCCCAGTTGGTAGACCAAGAATGAGGTGGGAGAACAACATGAACTATGATTTGAGGGAAGTAGATTATACAGGAAATGATTGGAAAGCATTAGCCCAGGATAGGGATGTATGGATAGCTTATGTCCGCGCGACCATGAACTTACTGGTTCGATAGTGCCAGTGAGTAAGTAAGTAAGTAAGCGGATAGGATCCTCCTACTGACTAAAAAACCCGTTCCAAATGCAGGTCTTTCTGCACCCCCGTAGTATAATACAAAGCTTCCTGATTCCTTACTACCTTCTCCTGGCCACCTAACTTCCTGTAAAGCGACTATATCCATGGGCGATTTATCTAGTTCCCGCGTTAATATCTCTAGTGCCCCGCTATTGTATAAATTCCTAACATTCCATGTTCCTAGGAACATGTCCCTGTGTTTGAGCCTTTAGCATGGGTTCCCTGAAGTAGTCCCCGCCCGGAGAACCGAATGGGGGACTATTTGACCTACGGAAAATTTTACCCCAGTTGAACACATGTTCCGCTTTTCTTGACGGTTCCATTTTTACGGTGAAAGATCGTGACTCTTTCGACCAAGGTACTTTTTTCTTCTGGCTTATCACCTTCGACCAGTCCGGCATGGGTAATCCTATCGGCAGCAATCCTACCGCCGGCATATCTCTCAGGATCATTTAAGCACGCAAGCCACTCCACCACGACAAGGTAAAGGTACCATGGAGTGAAAGTAAAGTGATCCAACAAGAGGCGCGGAGGCCCTTGGGGTAGTAGAAAGTTAAGGCTCCCACTTTTTCTAGACAATCGGCACTTTACGTCGGCCGGGTTGTCAGCCCTGCGTGACGGCCACCTTTCCCCCAGAACAAGCGTCTGGTACTCAGTTCCGTTAGAGGCTGTGTCGATCCCAGGGTTATGGTGCCGCCAGAGGGTTTGGGTCAGTTTAAAAATCTTGAACCCAATGGGACTTGAACCCTCGACCCTCCTGCTTGTAGCTCAGTGTCTTAACCACTTCGCTACGGCGTGCCCCTACACCCCACGCTTTTGATGGTAAAATTATTTATCCCAAGCATGTTGGAAATTAACATTGTTTTTCATTTTTTTAGTTCGGTTTTCTAATAAAGCGTGTTGTTTTAGTTTTTTAAAACTGTTATTTATTTACATCCTCACTAAGTTGTATTTTTTGTTCATATTACGTAAATTATGTAGGCTAATTATTTTTTTTTTCATATTACGGGGCGTAGAGCATTAGTTAGCTAAATACGCAGAAGTTTAACATTGTAGACCTAGTTAATGAGAGACCTGCAATATAATGGTAGAAAGATGAAAGTTTCTCGTTCTATAGGGCAAGAGTTTTTTATTTTGGAGACGTATGTAGGGATATGTACGTTAAGTTACGGAACGTTACATTTTCTTACGTTTCGGTACATTCGGGAAGCTTTAGGTTACAATAAAAAACGCACAAATTACCCTAGTAGAATTTAGTTACCATTCAGAGGTAATATATATATATATATATATATATATATATGTGTGTGTGTGTGTGTGTGTGTGTGTGTGTGTGCATGTATACATACATAATTGTTGGGAACAGGGAAGTACGAGAAATAAGTAATTAAAAGCAAAATATAATTTTGTACTTGTTGTTTGCAGTCGTCCTCAATAATTATATTTGTATAAAATATTCAACTAGGCCTTTCAAAGCTGTTCTGTGGGTACTAGTTTTTTTGACGAATATATTGTAGAATGGGTTGATCTGCTAGGGCGTGTTCTCATTCAGCAGGTTATCATTTCTTGTTTGTTTCATAATTTCTAATTATTCTTGTAAGATGTTTATTTTTCTGTTATCGTTTTCTTTATGCATTAGTGAGATGGTGTTTTCTATTGTGTTGAACTGATGGCCTGTGCTTAGCGAAACTTGATTTGCTTCCATTTTATGAAATCAGTGAAATGCTCGTTAAATCTTGTTTTAAAACTCCTTGTTGTACGTCCTGTATAATTTTTTTTTTCAACTATTGCATTTAAGTTTGTATACTCCTTTTGTTATTCTATATGCTGCTGTTTTCTATTTTATTTGATATAGCGTTGTTTAGTTTACTATACAATATGTTCGTTAAAGAAAATCAGTATCCAATGAACCGCTTTGAAAATGGAACCAGTTCCGAAAGGCCTATCTGAATATTTTATACAAATATAATTATTTAGGACGACTGCAACAACAGGTACACAATGTTATTGTTTTCTTAATATCTAACAATAACCTCAACGGATCAAAATGCTTCTTAAAACGAGGAATAAGGAAAAAATTAATCAGAATTTCACATAAATCTAATCTAAAAATGGTGAAGAAAGCAACAATTTCCTTACGTTTCCTATATTTGGGTACGTTAAATTGTAATTTGGTTAGGTTAGCTACATTTGGATGACCATGTGATTTTTTTAAATTCTTATTGTTTCTATCGAGTGAGCCAACGATATCGGTCAGTTCACAAATACCTTAGGTTGGCAACTCTATTATCCCAGATTATGAGCTAACTTTTGAAGCTATCAACATTATTTTTCACGACTTTTACGTAAAATATAAGTGCATTTCTTATTTATTTCTCCCCTATTCCTCGTACGTTTTTTTCCGCATCAAGAACTAAATATAAATATATAGTAAAACGTGTTTAATCCGGAACGTGAATAATGCGGAAATCTGTCCAATGTGAACAAATTTATTGCTCCCGGTGAAATAATAGTGATTTTACTTGCATTTATTTTGTATAAAACTGAATCTGTCCAACGCGGAAACGGAAGAATATTTATAAGGCGGAAAGACTGAGAGAGAAATAAATTAGTTTCCACTTCATTGAATTTCCGTTAGGCTAAATAACAATAAGGGATGATTCCTGCCGGAGGGTTACGTAGATTTCCTACATGTATCTGACATTTTCTTTCGACCTCACCGCGCACCCGTTATGCGAAATACAGGTTCGTTCAACAAATATGTGGCGTGTGACATCTGTCTTAGAAATAACTAGTGCACTGTAAAATCTTAAATTAGTTTAAGATCTGAGACCGATTGTGTACATATCTTCCACACGTAGCGTTCTGAATTTCCGGAATAAAGATGGCTAAATCGTATGTATCATTGTCATTAAACGAAAAAGTGAAAGTGACTGAGGATAAAGAAAACCAAACTCCTAGTACGCGAATGAATGACAACATTTAAATGCGGAAAACCCCAAGTTTATGAGATTTTAAAACACAAGAAAAAATAATTAGTGAATGGATGCAAGGAAATGATCAACGAAGAGAAAAGAAAAATAAATAAATAAGTGAATGAAGAAATCAACGAAGTAGTGTGGGAGTGTTTTACAAGTGCACGATCAAAAAATCTCCAAATTTCCGGACCGATGTTCCAAAGTCAAGCTCTAGCTGTTGCTATATCCCTAGAGAATAACGATTTCAAGACATCTTCAGGTTGGCAGTACAGTTTTAGAAGACGACACAATGTAGTGTGGAATGAAATTTTCGGGTAATTAAAGGGTGTGGACGAAAGTGTAGTAAGTGAGTGGAAACTTAAACTGCATACCCTAATTTTAGGATACGCACCTAAGAGACATTTCTAACTCTGACGAAACTGATTTTTTTTTTCTTTTGCGCGCGTTACCGTCCAAATCGCTCATACATACTACTATTTCACTTTTCAACGGTAGCGGAACTACAATTAACCCAAGGTTCGTAAAAAGACATATCCGGTACTCTATAATCTAAGATTGGTTAATATTTTTTTTTTATAATCCTAAATTTTGTCTAAAGTGAAAGAAAATATTGGTCCCATGCGATTACACTTTGACCAAGTATTACTTTTATATCTCAGAGTGGTTACTAAATTTTAAAACTGTAATTTTTTCGTTTTATACAAAGTTACGGTATTGAGCTTTTCCCCTGAGAATCCCCGAGTAATTAATTTGCGTGTTTATGTCCCGCGCCGTAGCCGAGCGGTTAAGGTAGGAAGCCTTGGCGCAGAACTACGGGACTTGCGCTGGTTCGAGTCTCCATGGGGGAAGAAATTTTCTCATGGTATTTCGGCCAGTATGGGGTCGGTGCCCACCCAGCATCGTGAGGCAATTGGGTAGCTACAATAAGTAGCGGCTGCAGGTTGAGGAACCGGCTATAACGGCTGGGGGACTCGACATGCTAACCACATGTCACCCCTACACTGGCTGTTGATCATCTACCTCTGTGATTGACACATGTGGATGTGAAGGGCCAGCAGCCGGCTGGTAAAAGGGCAACCGCTGAAAAGTGGAAAGAACCTCAATCAATCAACATTTATGTTTATGTTGATATTTCAGATTTATGTGGTATATTAATTGCAGGTGGATTGTCGTTCGGATATTTATTTTTACTCTGTTCTTTTTTTTTTGCCTCTGAGAAAGTTATATATTTTTTTCTATATTATTATACGGCCTCACTTTGAAGTTATGCAATTATTATATATTTAATACTATTTGAGTTCAAAATGAGGGGAGCAAGTACTTAGAAGAAGAAAATATGCAATATTTACCTAGATAAGTAATTTTCCATGATCAAAGATCACATTCACTTAGAGAAGGTCACAGGTATGGACACGTCGTTGTTAATTATTATGATCATTTATATTCTGATATTGTCCACCGCTGTGGTCTCGACGTAGCGTGCTGCCTTGTCATGCAGAGGGCCCGGGTTCGATCCCCGGTCGGGACAGTTTTTCTGGGTGAGATTTTTAGCGGGGTTTTTTCCTCACCTGCAAGGCAAATGTCAGGAAAACTTTAAGGCCCAAACGGTCCCCGAAATCATATGGCCATCATCATCACCACCATCATCATTATCATTATCATCATCATAATCATCATCATCATCCTTCACCAGTGTGGAAAGCAACGGGAAGCTACCACACCTACAATTCCCTAGTAAAGCTGCAAAGCACAGCATGAACATGCTATGATTGAAGTGAAAGACCTGCCCTCGGGCAGAATTACTTTGGATGGATTCTGATATAAATTTCTTCTTTGATTATGCCAATCTATTTGCTACATGATTTATTTTATGGTTTCACGAAATTTCTATTGTCCATGTAGAAACATTCTATCAGGATGTATATAGAGTGGAGATAAACAAATGCAACAGTAGATGATCTACCAAATTTTTATTTCAGTTGTTCTTTATTATTAAGTGTTAGTAAATAGTTATTGCATTTGTTTATCTCTCCTCTATAGACATCCTGAATAGGGTGTATTGGTAATATCATTGCCTCTAACACAGCTAAATTTTGTTCTTTAACCGATCGGGATACGTTTGCTAAGTGAATTTTCTTTCGGGAATTTTCCAAACTTCTAAGTCAAATGCCAATATACCTCGTAGCCCAATACTACTTGAATACCACTTGGCCATCATAATCTCTAGAGATCGAAATTTAGAAGTAAAATTTAAGTATCTCATTGAACTCTTTGTACGTACGACCAAAAAATAAAGGACAGTCATAACTCTTACTTCTAATAATACTAAGTTTTTGTACATGTGTTCTTGGACCCCTAATTATCTTCCTCATTTCCAGTTTGAGGAAACAATCCGCTAACAAAATTGAGACGTCCGTCTGAACATAGACGCTACATTATGGATGACTGCAAATAAATTCATAAATTCACCAGTATGCCATTTTCATAGGTGCTTCAAGAATAATACGTAACGGAAAATAAATTAAATTTGTATATGCGTTTGTAGTTAATGAGAACTCAACAAAAATTTCCTCAGCTTTTTTGTTCAAACTTTCTTTAGAATGTTCCATTTTTTAGGCAGAATTACTAGCCGTAAAAGAAGCTGTAAAATGATGTATAATTAATCAAATAAGTGCTAGTATACACCGTGATTCACAAACACCTCTGAAAAACAAATAATGATAAGCGTAGCAATAAATCAATAACTTTCGAGATTAGGAAACAGCTAACGGAAAACTCAAAATATATTTGTCTATCATGGATACGTGGGCATTACGGTATAAAAGGAAATCGAATGTGCGGATGTTTTTGCCAAGTGTGCAGCAGCTTCTAATTCATAGGATGCGTATGATCTCTACCGCATTTCTTTCCTGAAATCGCAAATAAAGTAACACATAATACCAAGATGGAACGACATGTGGCTCAATGACACTACAGGTATATTAACATGATAGCTGTTCATTCCGAGCATTTATCACAGAATAAAATGAAAACAAATTGTTCCAAATTTTATAGTAACACAAATCCTCACTGGTACGGAAAATTTGGCCAATACATCCAGGGATTTAATATCAAAGAGAATTCAAATTGTACTTGTGGTATTAGCAAGCTAAAATGTTTAACATATTACACTGGGTAACAAATTTTGGGCAAATTTTTGTTCCTCTCAGTTTTTTCATGGTTTTTATTTAATTCAGGCACCCTCAGTTCAAAAATAGCAGTTTCACTTACAATTTTTTAGCATCAATAGTTCTATGAAAAATTAATATATTTGAAAATGTGGGAATTAACACAAAACTGTATCCACAAATATAGATGAAATAAATGCCAGTTTCTGTTGGTATTGTATCTGATGATATGAAGTGGGATTTTGTTTCAGCATCACTGACTGGCCATCAAATTTATTAAATATGAAGTTGTGATCGCCCTTTTCATTTGTGTTGCTGTGGACTGTCCCTCACCAAATTCCAAACGTAGTTCCCCATCATGTTTAAATCCCACCTGTCCTGATATCTTGATTCTACATTTTTGAGATCCTGATGGAATCGTTTTCCATGTTCTTCAGTCCCATCATCGAAATTTGGTCTAAAGAAACCCAAATGTGAGTGCAGGTAATGTAATTTAGTTGACATTCTGCAACCTAATGATCGATTTGTACTTAGCAAGTTCTCAATCAACTCTCGGTAATTGGGACTCTTCTTGTTTCCAAGGAAACCATGCACGACATTACGAAATGCTTGCCTTGCATTTTTTTTTTCAACTGGTGCCATCTTGTTCTAATTCTGCAGACTCCAGCATCTGTCTTATTTGAGGTCCTGTAAAAACTCCAGCAAATACTTTTGCATCAGACAAACGTGGGAACATAGAGCGAATATTATACAAAACATGTGATGATTTAACCAAAGCTTCAACATGCTGTTTTTCTAGTCCCAATTTAATGTGGGGAGGTGGTAGTAAGATCTTCTTCCTGTCAATAAGAGGTTCATGTAGAACATTATTTTCTCCTGGAACACGTACGTTTCTTTAAGGCCACACTTGTTGGATGTAGTGTTGGCCAGTTGCTCGGCTGTTCCATAAACAAAGGAAACATGGATACAAGGATGCTATCAAACCATTAACATTTGGAGAATAATAGCATTAACCAATCATATACTTAAAATTGAAAAAGTAGCGAAAATAAAATTCGTGATTACTATCGGACCGTCGACATTTGGAGAAAAATAATCACATATTAATCATGAAATCAGCGCAAAAAACTGAGTAAGAAACACTTAAAATGTGAAGAGGAACATTTTCATTGTTACCCAGTGTTATCTTTGCCCTTTGTTTTGGTACGGAAGGTACGAAATCACTTCTCTTCTCAATAACATCGCCTATTAATGTGAACCACCAATTAATAATAATAATAATAATAATAATAATAATAATAATAATAATAATAATAATATATTTATTTTACCTGCAGAATTAAGGCCTTAAAGCCTTTTCTACCACTGAACCAGGTTAAAAAAACAGTAATTACTCATACATCTAAATTACTGTCAACAAAATTATTACATGATATATTCTTCTTCTTCCTTTCATGTGATAGACCTAGTGGTCTGTTACGGTCTCAATCCAACGTTTGAAGGCTCTGCCCAAAGATCTCTTGCCTGGTGGCTGGTAATTTAAGATCTGACGTGGTATTCTTGTTCTGCTCATTCTTCGTACGTGAGATTTCCAGTTGTTTCTGTATTTTTGTACATATTCCATGACTGATTCTGTGTGTAATTCTTTGAGAATCTCAGAATTCCTTTTATGGTCTGCCGCAGTTAGTCTTTGTTCATCTACACTGCGAATTGTCCAGGCCTCACTGCCGTAACATAATATGGGTCTGGCCAGTGTATTATAAATTCTAGTTCGTGTGTTTTGCTGTACTTTGTTTGGCTTGAAAATATTATTTATAATTCCTGTTACTCTGTTAAATTTCATAATTTTTTGACTAAAATCTTTTTCTTCTTCGTATGTAACTTGGTATCCGAGATAGTTATATGTGTTGGTTTGTTCTAATATTTTATTATTAATAACAATTTTACTGAGAACTGTGTGTTTTCCTAGGAAAGCCATCACTTTAGATTTTTCTTTTGAGATTTCCATGTTGTAGTTTATTGCAATTTGGTGAAAAGAGTGGACTGAACGTTGTAGGTCACCTTCTGAATTCGCTATAAACACAATGTCATCTGCAAATAATTAGGGTGTCTAAATTATACAATCTATTAAGTGGTATACTGCCATGTGGTTGTAGTCTCCATTCTTTAATAATTGAGTTCATGTACATTATGAAGAGCATTGGTGAAAGACCACATCCTTGTCTAACTCCTTGATTAATTGGTCTGCATTCCGAGATTTTATTTTCAATCTTAACTTGGATGTAATTATCCTTATAAATATAATATATAGCTTTTATCAGTAGGTCTGGGATTGCATCATATTTGAGGATTTCTAATAATTTGTTTCTATTTACTTTGTCAAATGCCTTCTTCAAGTAAATAAACGCCATGTGTTTTTCAATATTAAACTCTCTGTGTTTTTCTATTAAAATTTTAATAGTGAAGTATCCATCTGTACAGGATCTTCCTTTTCGGAATCCATTTTGTGTTTCATCTAATACATTGTCATAATAATTAGCTAATTTTGATTTGAGCAACTTGGTGTAGATTTTGTAGCCTGAGTCCAAAAGGCTTATTCCTATGAAGTTATCACAGTTATTTATATCTCCTTTTTTGATACAAGATATAAAAATGAGAACCAATACTATTAATAATAGGATACATTTAGTTCTGGAGAAAAATTAATTATTTAATAACAAATCATTGCATAAACGTGACTTAAACATGCCAACTGTGCGGCAACTCCTAACATCTTGAGGGTTGGAATTTCAGGAGCGGGCAGGGCTACTGTGAAAGAAATAGAATAAGAAGAAATGCTGTGGAGAGGGTTTGGTAGCATGGCGTGACGTGACGTGACGTGATATGACATGACATACCTAATATAATATAATATAATATAATATAATATAATATAATATAATATAATATAATATAATATAATATAATATAATATAATATAATATAATATAATGTAATGTAATGTAATGTAATGTAATGTAATGTAATGTAATGTAATGTTTAAATGTAATGTATGTAATGTTAAGTAATGTAATGTAATGTAATGTCCTTCATTTCCTGTATTGTAACCTGCCCTGTCCGTCCTGTCCTGTCCTGTCTGTCCTGTCCTGTCCTGTCCTGTCCTCTCCTCTCCTCTCCTCTCCTCTCCTAATCTCTCCTCTCCCCTCCTCTCTCTCTCTCTCCTCTCCCTCCTCTCCTCTCCTCTCTCTCTCTCTCCTCTCCTCTCCTCTCCTCTCCTCTCCTCTCCTCTCCTCTCCTCTCCTCTCCTCTCCTCTCCTCCTCCTACCCCCTTCTCTCATGTCCCCTTTGCCCCCACGTGTCCCCTCTCTGTCTTGGGTGCCCTCGTGTTTCTCACAGTTCGGGCTGCTGCTGCCTGGCGCCTCATCCTCATCCTCCTCCCGTCACCCTCCTCCTCCCCTGCTCCTCCTCTCGTCTCCTCCTTCTTGTTGCTTCTTATTATTATTCTTATTATTATTTTATTATTATTATTATTATTATTATTATTCATATTATTATCCTACTGTGGCAATATTATTACGTTTTAGTGCGAAAAATCCAGGCTCTATTAATCACTAACATAATACTTGACTTTTGGGTTGGGTTAGAACCCGCGAGCCTCAAAATTCATAAACTCGTTCCAATTGTTAAGAATAAAGATCCGAACCGACTGCACGCCCGTTTGAAAACATCACTAGCCAGTGACATTATATCGTTTATGTTTATCTAGACTTTTCTGATTTGTCGTTCCACGAGGTATTAGTTAATTTTTCCACGGGCACACCGAAGTAATAAACTAAAAAGGATACCCCCATGTTAACTCGGCCTTGTTCTTGGAGTAAAGGCGTCCGCCACGCAGGGCTGATAATTCGGCTGATACCAAGTGGCAATTGTCTAGAAAAATGGGATTGGGATCATTTTACATTTATTATTCTATATATTCTATCTAAAACTCCATGACGCGAAAGGCCTAAATGGCATTTGGCCTTACAAACGATTGCTGGTCTCAGATCTACCGTGTTAATCACAGATATAGATGTTCATCTGGAAAATGTAGGGTTTACTTGCTGAATACGTCGGGTGCCCCAGCCGTTAGACATGGTCTTAAACAACCGCTACTAATTTTAGCAACCAAAATTCCTCATTGAGTGAACACCGGTCCCAAATTGGCAGTTATTTCATGAAAAAATGTCTTCCCTCAGGGTGACGAGAACCAACGCAAGTCCTGTATCTTGCGCTTGTTTGATACCCAATTCGGTATTTGCTTTTAATACTCTTGTTTACGGAAAAAAAAAGCTAATAGAAATATGTTATGGACACGGTATTAAAAAATTAATAAATCACTGACGTATTCTCGCAAAATAAAATTATTATTGTGACGCATTGTTGACCCGTAACTCTAAATACAGTCTATGAATTTCACGGTCAGCAGCAAGACTCCTTTATTTATAAGTCAATGGGAGTTAGATTAGGAGCATGAGCGGTCGGCGGTCGACCTCTGTACACGTTCTTTTTGGTTAAATCAATTTCCGTAAGCGTCGATTCTGAAAGAATACGATTATATGATCTCAACAGTTCCACTCGGACGGGGGGGGGTAAGGACTAGTGCCCGAAGTATTTCTGCCCTCGCATATATCGGAGGATGCGAGTAAACGTTGCTTGCTTTATGTGACGGCAACAATGCACCGTCCAGTGTGCCGATTCTGAGATTTGTCTATCTCTTGACGGCAAATTACTTTTGATTCTTGCTGTGTAGTGTTTTCTGGTATTAATTTTTTCTACCTAAATGGCATTGTTGGAAAATTATAATATTTTACTGTGATTTATTGGGCAGTACCCCCATACGTTTTGTGAATTTAACCCTGTCAAAATAAGTTTCGGTGTGTAACACGGTGATGTGAATATATGCATTTTAATGGCGGACAGCTGCTAACAGCCTTCAACAGCGCTCCTGGCTTTTTCGATTTTCGCAGGTGTAAACAACAGTTGGGTCAGTGAAACATATCTATAAGTTTATTTTAAGTGTTAATTAATAGTTTTGTGAAATTTATTTCGTGCTTTCAGTAGTATATGATAATGGGTGGAAGAAGTAATAAATCTACTTGCTCAATTGAAGACACTGTAAAACGCGTCTTGTCCGACTCGCTCCAAGACAAGGAGTTGCTGCAGGTGTTGGCAACAATGATTAAGAACGAAGTTGTGGCGGAACTTCAAAAAACTATAGAAAACAACACTGTAGTGATAGAAAATCTTAAAAAAACAATCGAAGATAAAGATAGTGTGATAAGCAATTTACAGACAAAAGTGGATGACTTAGAGCAATATCAGAGACGACAATGTTTACGTGTTTTCGGGGTTGAAGAAGTGGCCGGGGAGGACACTGACATTAAGTCAATTGAAATAGCCCAGAAAATCGGTGTGGATCTCAATATTACTGACATTGACAGGAGCCATCGTGTTGGTGTACGAAGGGAAGATAGGCCGCGCCCTATTATTATAAAATTTACCAGTTACCGCAAAAGAAGAGAGATGTTCGTAAATAAGAAACAACTCAAGGGATCGGGTATAACAATCCGAGAAGATTTAACAAGAATGCGCCACCAACTATTGAAAGACACTATTGATAAGTTTGGTGTACGCAATGTCTGGACATTGGACGGTGTTATATTCGCTAAAGTTGGTGAATCAAAAAAGCGTATCACCAGTGCTAGTGACCTATGTTAATTTAAGCCTTTAGCGTATTATAGGGTATGTTTTTTTATATCATATAATTTAAAAACCATTTAATTATTCTATCTCTTATTTTTAATATATATCAACTTTTTTTTCAATAATTCTTAAATTAATAATTAAGCTATAGCAATTTCTCTAGGCTAATTAGGTTAACATTTACTTTATTTGCTTAGAATAGTCCAATTGATTTTATTATTACTAATATTTATTTTTCTCTGCTCCTAATAGTGTGTTAATTCAGTTAAAATTTTCATTATTTGTAAAAGTTGGTACAATTGATCTTCCAAGTTTTAGTCAAATATTTGCAGTCCCTGACCTACTTTCAACACGACCATCCCCCAGACAAGTTCCTACCCTTTCTTCAAATGACAATGCCAATGAACCCTCACATTCTTCTCACCCCACCACTGCCTACCTGCTAAAAGAACGTTTTTCTCCTCGTTCTACTACTCTTAAAATCGCCCATATTAATGCTCAAAGCATTCTGTCTCACATTCATGAAATTCGACATTTATTTTCCGAGATCTCTCTGCATGAGATCTTAATATCTGAGTCCTGGCTTAAACCTTCCCTTCACTCCTCACTTGTTGATATTGACGGGTACACCCTCTGTCGCAATGATAGACTAGGGAAAAGAGGTGGGGGAGTTGCGATGTATATCAAATCGAACTTAGAGCCCAAAGTCATTCTTCACTCCTCCCCTGATTACAATGCACGACCAGAATTCCTCTTCATTGAAATTTCAGCTAGTTTACAGAGATGTCTCCTGTGCGTGGTGTACAAACCTCCGAAAGTAGAGTATCTTAGTGACATAGAAACACCTTTATTAAGTTTACTGCCGCATTATCAGCATGTTATAGTAATGGGCGACTTTAACTCTAACTTACTTTCTTCCTCATCATCATCATCAGAACTACTGGCATTATTTCACGCATGCAATATGCATGTCTTGCCTTTACAACCAACCCATCACACATCGACGACTGATACATTAATAGACATCATAGCCACGACAAATTCACAGAAAATTATAAACTATGGACAAATATCTGCCCCCGGCATATCAGCCCATGACGTCATATATATCGAATACTCTCTAATTGCAGACGCTATCGAGATGCCGTGGCATGATATTTGGACCCTACACACAACTGGCGAAAAATTGCTTAAATTTAACAATATGATATTAGAACGTTACGACAAACATGCCCCCTTGAAGACTAGACGAATTACTAAATCCACAGCTCCCTGGATGTCCCACGAAATTCGACTACTGATGGCTGAGAGGGATGCTGCTTTTCGAAAATATAGACGGGACAAAAGTGACGCTAACTTAAGACAATATAAGACATTAAGAAACAAAACGAATCAAAACATTAGGAACGCTAAGTTTCGGTATGCTCCTAGTGTCATTGATCCAAACACAAATGCAAGTGATATGTGGAAACGTATTAGATCAATGGGTCTACGGCAGCCGACAACCAAAGGAGAGAGCATTAACATATCACTGGACGATCTAAACCAACATTTCACATCGTATGCCACACTTAACATAAACACAACGACCAAACAACAAACTATAGATGAGCTCCTATCCACACCTACTCCTTCCCGAGAAAAATTCTTCTTTTCCTATATAATGCCAATCGACGTTAAACTATCCCTGGACCACATTAGAACTGAGACACAAGGTATAGACAATATAAGTATCGACTTTTTAAAGAAAATACTCCATGTCATACTCCCAACTGTAACCCATATATTTAATGGCTCAATCATGACCTCAACTTACCCCGAAGTCTGGAAAAAAGCTATAGTCAGACCAATCCCTAAAATTAAATTACCTGTAACACCAAACGACTTTAGACCAATCAGCATCCTCCCAGTCCTATCTAAGGCCGTGGAGCGCATTGTTCATGGACAATTAACTGATTACCTTAACACTCATAACATACTCGACCCACACCAATCAGGTTTTAGGACAGGCCACAGTACGGCAACCACACTTCTTAAAGTTACCGAAGATGCGCGTGAAGCAATGGACAGTGGTCACATGACAATATTTACACTGTTGACACTGACATATTAATAGCAAAATTACGCACTCTGAATCTCTCGGACAATGCTGTTAACTGGCTTGGATCATATCTTCATGGTCGCCAGCAATGTGTATCCAATGCACAACTTTCATCATCCTGGCTATCACTGTAGGGTGGCGTCCAACAAGGTTCAGTGTTAGGACCACTTCTGTTCTCTATCTATATTAACGATATATCCACTAGACTTACCTATTGTCGACATCACCTATACGCTGACGATTTGCAAATTTACATTCACTCCCATCCTGACGATGTACATGACACACTAGACAAATTAAATAGTGACCTAGACTCAATTTCCCAATGGTCGAAGAAACATGGACTTAATCTAAATGCCGACAAGACACAGTGCATAATTATAGGACATCGGCGAATCCAAAGTATTATAAATTACGAAAATATCCCTACCATTCTCCTAAATCACAAAAACATCCCCTACAGCTCAGTAGTAAAAAATCAGGGTATATATATGGGTCAACACCTAGACTGGAAAATCCATGTAAATAATACCTGCAAGGAAGTGTTCTCAATTCTTCACTCCCTAAATAGTTTTAAAAACTTCCTTCCTACAAAATTAAAACAAATACTTGTACAGACTCTTTAATGCCACACTTCGAACTACTTCGACATACTTAGACAATATTACTGACTAATCTGACAACTGATCTAGCTGACAGACTACAGCGTGCTCATAATGCGTGCATTCGATTATATTCAATCTCCGTCGTTATGACCACGTGTCTCCTTCATTTCAGGCCTTATCATGGCTACGCCTAAATGAGAGAAGAACTTTACATTCACATACCTTACTATTCCAAATTCTACACACATATTTACCAACTTATTAAACAACACGTTTCAAAATTTATCGGCTCATCACAATTTAGGAACAAGATCACAAGACTCTTCTTTACTTTTGATACCACAACACAGGACCTGTCTATACTCTGAATCTTACACAATATCTATGGCTAGAGCATGGAACTCACTTCCCAGTCATGTCAGGGACTGTCAATCGCTATCGTTATTTAAATCCAAATTAACTGATATCTTAAGTTCGACACAATGAAAACATTAACTGCATAACAACTATATAGAGCATTCCATTAATAATCATCTAGGAAGCTACTTACTTTATTTTATATCATTTTAATTTTATTATATTCTATGTTTTTGTTAGTATTAGCTAGTATTAGATTACATCATCCTTGTATTTTCTTTAGTCTGTATTTTAATAATATCTTAAAATTGTAATATGTACGTAATTTTTGTATAATTTTACTATTCGCTGGTTGAGTGGAAGAGAAGGCCTTATGGCCTTAACTCTGCCAGCTAAAATAAATCATTATTATTATTATTATTATTATTATTATTATTATTATTATTATTATTATTATTATTATTATTATTATTATTATTATTATTATTATTATTATTATTATTATGTGGCCTAAGGGCGAAGACAAGAATATGCGCTAAGTAAACCCGTTTAGTGAGTGTGAGGAACTTCGTGTTAAAATTAATTGTGAAGGAAGATACTTTATTAGCAACAAATTATTTGTGAAAGATCAGTAAATTATTTTGAAATAAATAAGCTGAATTTGGAAGCTGTGTGTAAACATATTTGAAGTTACATGAAATAAATTACATCTGAATCCATACCCTACCGCCATCCGCTATAATACTATACATACGTAAGGACGAAATTTTATATATACATGGATTGCGCACAAATGTGCAAAGGTGATAACTAGAGCGCGGAATTTTATGAAATTTCATGTTTTTTAAGCTATAAGTCGGAGAGCATTGCGACAAAGTATCTTCACGTTTTATGAAGTGTAGAATTGAATGGGACCAAAAAAAAATTTCATATTTCATAATATTTTGACAAAAAGTTCATATTTTAGCAAATATTTCATATTGCTTCATATTTTCAACATTTAAAAAAAAAAATTTCCAATAACACTTCTAGGAATTTGTTAAAAATATTTTTTGAAGTGACTGTACCTCTGTAAGTTTTTGACATTGTAAATCGTAGACAAGTGGAAATTCTCCAGAATTCCTTTCTGGACAAAACAAATACCGTTAACCGGCAATAACAACAAGATGAGTCAAGAGATGGATGGGGTTTATCCGTAACTTGGCCCGCTGGAACGAGAACATGATGAACTGATGACAGATTGATAAGTTTAAGGACAATAGTAGATTAGTGACCACCCACTCTTACCTAGGCAATTTCTTCACTTTGCTTGTGTACAGACATACTTCTTGTTGCTACTAGTGAAAAACAAGATGCCAAAAACTGGAGTTCGTGATTGGATTTCAGCATTTAAATGCTACACCACGGATGGTAAAATAGTGTTTTGCACTTACTGTAGTAAAGAGGTATGTTCATTTTATATTTGAAATATATTTAAAATAACTAAATAATATTCTTTCTTAGCCTACATTTTATAAATTGCAATCTCTTGTGTCAAAATTAAATTGTTCCTATAACTCGATTTTTATAGGTATCAGCAAATACCAAAAATAAAAAACCACAACTCAATTATAATTAAATTTAATGTTATTGTTACATGTACATATATTGAAGCTCAGTATATTTATGCAATGTAAATAGCTACCATACCAAACTGTACATAGTCTCAATTTTGTCAGTCCTATATTTCATGGAAAGCTTTCTGTTTTGGTTATGTATTGTTTCTTGGATTTCATAATTAAATATAATTGAATAAATAATTAATTCTTTTTTATATACGTATATCAATACCAACAACTAATTTAAGGTTATTGCTACATATACAATTACTGGAAGATAAATTATATTTGAAATGTTAAATTAATAATAAAAACAATTACTGGAGTTTGATATCTTTATGCAATGAGAATAGTAATCATGCCAAATTGTACCTAATCTAAATTTTTAGTGCTATATTTCATGCAAGTCTGTTTGTTTTGGTTGCTATGTTTTGTTCCTTGGATTTTGAAATTCACAATTAAATATCAATGAATAAATTAATGGATTGTTGGATTGTGTTTTATATATATATATATATATATATATATATATATATATATTCCAGTAGACATGATCTATTTATTAACAATGTTTCAAATCGTAAGCATGATCTTTCTACGGGCATGGAATTAATGAAAAGCTAATTAAAATAAGAAATATACTGAATATCTTGAATTTTTGAACCACAAATAAGGTCTACTTGTCTCATTTACATGCTGTTGGATCCTATATATTAATACCGAATGTATGTATATGAAAATATATGTAATAACGTTAATAAATAATAGCTTCATAATATTTTCGTGTTACAATTTTCATATTTTTCATATTTTCTTATTTTGATTTCATATTTTGGTAAAATTTTCTTCATATAAATCCTCGCTCTAGTGATAACACAGCAATTTAAACAATCACTAACACCTTTGGTTTGTCTTGCGTACTTACTAATTGTTTTCGTTCTTTGTTTACATGTTTCGATGTGATATCTTTCGCATTTCCGTTCACACACTTCACATATGCATGACGTCTTCAGATCATGGAATGTTTTATCTCTACACATTAGGTGGTGGAATCCATGCACGCTTAATCTTGTGGTGACGTGTCGTATCTGGGAATTTGCTTCTGTCCAGTTCTTGTCTCTCATTGCTCCGGTGCTGAAGAATTCCGGCCATACTTCCCCCTCTAAACCTGCCTAGCCTTTGTAGCGCATGTTCATAGGGTTGGTAGTAGGTATGCTGTTTTAAAGTCCTCGATAAGGAAAGTCTCCCTTACCAGTAGGTACACCAGACAGCTTCTTGTCGTTCTTGATACTCCTATTGCTCTTTTTATGTATGTAGCGTTGTGCCCAACCAGTTCATTTCGAGAAGTAGTTCGTTCACTCGCACTCACTTTTATGAACCATTCAATTGAACTAGTTCGTTCACAAAATTTAGCGAAGCCCTTCATTCGCCAAGCAAAAAAAAAAAAAAAAAAAAAAAAACAACCTCTTGGAGGGGGAAGCACGAAGACATGAGCATGGGGTGACTTGACGTTAACCAACCACGTGGTAGCTGTGGATTTTAAAGATAAACGTAAATAATTCTGTAAATTCTATTTTAATTTATTTGAGTAAGAAAAATTCTAATATGACTGCTACCATACTTTTGTTTATTTTATAATTATTTATACCCCCTTTTTATTTCTGTTGTAACTGTATTATTTGCATAATTGTATTTATATACAGATTTTCAATGTTTACATATTTTATTTCAAGTTGTAAATGTTAATAAAAAGCAAAATCGTAACTCTATGGTTAGAAGAAAAAAAAGGTGTGGAGTATTTTAAAACTTTTAAGGAAGATTTATTTTATTTATATATGTATTATTTACACATATTATTTGCATAATAGTTCTTTAAAAAGAAAGAAATATGCAAAATCGTACTATTGGCAATTAGTTGATCTTAATCTTTACAACCCCTAAACTAAAAATATAAAGAGGGTGAATACTGTGTAGGCCAACAAAATTTAGCCTTGTGTGTACACTTTTATAGAATGGCTTCTAATTCGGGACCAAGAAAAAGTAGTGAAATTTGGGGTTTCTTCCCCGATTTAGGCGATGGTAAAGCAAAGTGTAACTTTTGTTCTATACACAGTTTCATTCAGGGAGCGAGATGCTTTTAAACTTGCACGGCATATTCGCCTAAATGTTTAGCAAGGTAAGATTTTTACTAAATTTTGCAACAGCTTTTTGTAAACCTAGTAAAATATATTGTTTTAAAACTTGGATAAAATGGATTTTCATTAAATACTTTCGGAATTCCAGTAAATAAAATGTAAAGTGATTGTAATATTAGACTACATTAGATTTGTACCATTAGTAATGCCGTAGATCAAAAGGAGTAATCCCTGAGTAATGCTGCGTATGAGTGATGACGTAAGCAAGAGGCAGGCGGGAAGGTGCCGTAATGTACATGTACTGAATGAAGGAGCGTGTCGAATGTTGAGAGTTTGAAGTACAGAAGTGTTTAAAGCCAGTTCACTCTGTCAAGATAGTTCGTTCCTCTAAGACACTTCACTCTTCCAAGGTAGTTCGTTCTTTGATACCACTTCGTTCATCTAAAACACTTTACTCTTCTAAGATAGTTCGTTCTTTTATACCACTTCGTTCTTCCAAGGTAGTTCGTCCTTCTATGTAACTTCACTCAGGCGAGATAGTTCGTTCCTCTATGGCAGTTCACTCTGGCAAGATAGTTCGTTCTTCTCAGACACTCAATGCGGTACGAGCGATATGGATGACGTAGGAAAGAGGCGGGAACATGCAAGGTCGATGGGCGGAGAAATGTAGAGTAATCAACGAATGAGCGAAAATTGATTTGGAGTGAGACATCTATGATCTAGAGCTTGAAATAAAAAGTAAATTTTAATTTTAAGTAGCAGTAGTGAACTCTGAACTGGCAGTTCACTAAAAGTGAGTAACTTTTTTACACTTCACTGTAGTGAAGCGTTCTTTTTAAACGACTCACTCTCGAATTACCCATCACTATATGTATGTAGCTTTCACTTTTTCCAGCATGATTAGATTAGCTTCTGTAAGATGTTCCCATATGATTATCCCGTAAGTTATCACTAGGAGGATCTTTGCACTGAATAGATTCATCGCTGATTCCAGGCTTAGAGCTTGTATATTGCATATATCGTTTATTACCATTATTGCTTGTGTAGATCTTTCTGCTAAGGAAGAAAAAAAAGGACGAAATATTAACTTGTCTACTCTAAGATACGTACCTCAATAGGAAAATAGTCCACTGAACCCCTTTTTTTTTTTTTTTTTTTTTTTACTTTCTGCTAAATATTTAGCCAGGGAATCTTTCCTTCGTCCGATGGATCAGAAGACCTAGGAAGATTATCATTCAATTTTGTTTTGTTTATCCCCATTAGATTAGCATATAAATTTAATACAGTTTCAAAATACAGTAAAAGCTCCTGAATACGGAATGGTAGGGTATATACGTTCCAAGTTTACAGAATAAAATAAAAATTATCACAATGAAATCAATTAATGAGAGATTTTGAACAATTTATAGGCCTATTAATTATTACTGTCAGGTTTAGGCAAGGACTTAAAGAACTAAATAATTTTTTCCCTGTTTTGCCGCTTTTAAAAGGTCTTTCAATTAAGATTCATATTCAGCTGTCAATTCTGCGATAGAATTCCTTATTTTGCCTTCGAATTCCTTGATTCATTAACACTGAAACAGCGTGATATAGATGCAAACGACTCGCCAACGCGTATAAACGGTCAAGCATTTTTATTTTTACTTTAAGCGGCAACACTTTTTGTTTCTTTCGACGTTATAAATTAAAATCAAAGCACAAGAGATACGTGTTATTCAATCAAAATGATTACAACGAATGACAAGTTGAAACAATAATATACCGAAGGTGGTGATGGAGGCATTTATCAAAGTACATATCGGTACATGAAATACGTTACATTGAAAGTTTTATTGTGCAATTCAATATAGCTTGATTTAATTTCTATTAACAATGAACTTTATGGTTAATGACAATAAGGTTTGTTTTGTTTTGGTTTGAATCTCTAATTGTAAAAGCCGCCTTGACACCTGCTTGCAGTAAGAAAAAAAACTACTGATGATTAATAAAGGATACTAATCCTTCTAATATACCGACTGAATCCACAAATAAAAAAAATAGCCGCGAATTCAGGAACTGTATTGCAATTTTTTAACCCGTGAATAAGGAGCTATTACTCTATATTTATTCATTGTGACAAATTTACATGACATTAAAATATACTTGAAATTTATTTTAAGAGGGTGGGAAATTAAATTGCAGAATTATATCGTTACCATTTTGGCCTCTATAATCATGTAGATGCATTCCTCCTCGCTTATCTACATATTCAGTCAGCGATAACATTATTAAAAAAATACAATTTAACTTATTTAATTTACAGTAAGTAAACCTTCGCCGAGGAGTGGTACTGGTACATAGAGTCCCTACTTTCCACTCGTACTACCCGGGTTCGATTTTCGGCGGGGTAAGAAATATTAAATCTCCATCTTGGGTACGGGTCTGTGTTCTGTGCTTGTGTGAAATTACAATAAAACTTAATTTTATTGATTTCAAAGCCAAAACTTAAGAGTAAAATATCGCTTAAAAACTTTATAATGTGATTCTTAATACTTTAGGAATAAAATGTCTGTGTGATGATATGATCTAAAAGGCGCAAATATAGTCCTACCCTTTTATTCTAGATTTATAGAAGAAGTATCAATTTAATGAATTATGCCATAGATTATTAGTGATACTCGCTTTGTAACTGTATAAATCAAATTTAGGACGTAAACAGTTTGAACGCCATATATAGAGAATAGCATTCCTTACTCTTCCTGTAGTGTACATATTTTTTTTCTAAATTCGAATTGATATGGATTTTTCCCTTTAAAATAGATAAAAACAAATACAGCTTCTAAGACTGAAACTGTCTAGCTGAAAAGAGTACAGGAAGCACACGGGCAATGTGATGCAGTTTCCCAACATTAGTTTTAATATCGTAAATCAGATTTCGCTATTCTTCATATAAATTAGCTAATTAGTTGCCCTCATGAATGGAATGGACTCCGTTTCGGACCACATATCAGAGAAAAATCTATGGTATACAGGGTATAGAGAGAAATAGAGGACGTAGAATGGAGAGAACCCTAGTGGTTTCTGTAACCAGAACAATGGATGATGAGTGGAAGATTCGTAAATGGTAATATAATGTCACCAAGGACTGAAACTGATACCCATAGGATGGTAGTTCTACATTTTGTTGCACTATAGATACGGTCGCATCTTACTGATAATTTATGTTTCTTTAATTTCTAGAAACAATTTCACCAAAATTATGATGTTTGCTATTATCTTGATTGAAAATCGAGCATTTTATATTCATTAATAGATGGCAGGAGTTGTAACTCTTAGATTTCACAATACAGCTATTTAATATACATTATCATAACGGTACGTTTGATCAGATTTTCACGCGATACCCACGTGCAATATTACATCACTGAGTAGTAACTCTTTTATCCGTTATCTGATTTAAATGAGATATAAAAAATGTAATTAAATATTTTTACACAAACGGATGTTCCATAATTACAGTTCTTTACTTTTATGTGCTATCAAAATTAGTAATTTAGATAAGTGCTCACTCCACAGGATCTTACGAAACTCACCGACGAACTGTTAGGAACGATAGGCCATAAAGAGACGATAATTTATTTACAATTTGGAGTGTATGTTCCCTATAAAATAATCTCTCTGTATTATCTATCGTGTCTGAAAGTACACTGTTGAACTCATGTAAAACTTTGTAGAGGAGATTGAATGACTGTTTGAACTGATTTTTTAAAACATCGATGAAACCAGGCGCACTTCATATTAGCTGTATGTGAATAAAATATTTAGTTTATATCCTAAGTCCGGTTCTCATGAAATGTTTCATTTACAAGATTTAGAATTATCAAATAACTTCCTATAACCTATCCTCAAGAGAGAGAACCAAGCGCTTACAAAAAGTGGACCACTAAATGGATCACTATCATACATTTCCTATATCGTATAGTGAAAGCGAAGGACTTATAAAAAGTGAACTATTATATTTATAATGGATCAGTAACATGCACTTCCAAGTCCTCTAGTGAGAAAAAAAAAATGCTTACAAAAAGTGAACTTTTAAATAAAATTGAACAAATTATCATATTAACTGAATTTTTCTGAGTTAAAAAGTATAAGCTATAGAAATGTCAATGATTTTATTTGTAATTTATTTAATTAAGCCTAATATTTGACTAGTCCACCGCTGTGGTCTCGAGGTAGCGTGCTGCCTTGTCCCGAGTTCGATTCCCGGTCGGGACAGGTTCCTGGGTGAGGTTTCTTTCGGGGTTTTTCCTCACCTGTAAGACAAGTGTCAGGAAACTTAGGGCCCAACGGTCCCCGAAAATCATCCGGCCATCATCATCATCATCATCATCCTTAACAAGATCATCATCTTCAACCGGTGTGGAAAGAAATTGGGAAGCTAACACAACTATAATTCCCTAGTAAAGCTGCAATGCATAGCATGAAAATGCTATGATTGCAGTGAAAGATCTGCCCTCGGTCAGAATTATTATGGATAGATGATGAAATATTTGACTAAATGCGCGTTTGCTAACGTGTAACAGTACATATTTAATTGAAAATGTTATGTGCGGCGACATTATATAAAGTGCTATAATATCCTGAAAAATCTAATGCCTGTTTTCTTCAACTGTGTAATCGTAATTATACATAACCATTTTTGGTTATGTATTCGTGTGTTAATATATTTTTATTCCCTCGACGTGTTGATGTTGACGAGGCTTCATTTAAATAATGATTCTGAGAGCTACAGTATAGCGTATAGTATAATTACCTCCCACACCGGAGAGGTCGCAGAGGACAGATTACGGAGAAACGTATCAAATAAGAGGAGAAACAAAAAATATTTTCAAGATGTAATATTCAATTCACTCATAAAATTATCCAAAATCAAAATTTGACCAGAGTAAGAAAGGAATGCGAGATGGAAAAAAGAATTAAATTAAATATTGGAAGTTGGATTATTTAATTAATGTAAAAAAAGTGAGGTTAAGTCTCGTAGACTGCGATGGGGAGGATATGTGGCACGAATGGAGAATGGAAGATGTGCATGGAAGCTTCTTGTAGGAAAAGCAGAGGGAAAACGCCCAGTTGGTAGACCAAGAATGAGGTAGGAGAATTACAGTGACTATGATTTGAGGGAAGTAGATTATATAGGGAATGATTGGAAAACATTTACTCAGGATAGGGATGTATGGAGAGCCTCTGTACACGCGGCCATGGACCTATGGGTTCGATAGTGCCAGTGAGTTAGTTATGTAAAAAAGTAAATATTACCAAAGAATCAAACAAATATAATCATACTTAGATGAGACTTTTAAGCAAAACCCGTTAAGAGAAACAAATAAAACAATGTTATAACGAATGCCAAACTAATTTGTAAACATATGGATAATAATTAAACGGAAAACAAAATGTAACGAACACTTTAACGATACAGAAAATCAGAGATTACGGAGTGAAGAGGAAGTTCTATTTTATGATCACCAAAACAATGAAACGACATAAAAACATGGGGGCATAAATGAAACAACAATCTATTATTTTAAAGCGAAAACTAGAAAATGATTGTAGTATTGATCTGTTTCTCAGAGTACAATTAATATTTCATTGAAATTATATCTGTTGACTTTAAATACCTGATCAGTGATCATGAACACCCCACGTTCATTGTCATATCTATTATCCAGATAACCAGTGCCGAAAGTTTAGATATGAAGCCCAATTATTAAACTAATAATACAAGGATAATAGGAGAGATACATGTTTGAACTTTAGCGAATTGCGAAGGAATGAAGCAATTGAGGTTGTTCTCATAAACATATTTTTGAAAATAACTTTATAGATCTTCAACTATCCTAATATCGAAAATAACCATGACCAATATATATATATATATATATATATATATATATATATATATATATATATATATATATGTGTGTGTGTGTGTGTTGTGTGTGTCTGTCTGTATGTATGTATGTATGTATGTATGTATGTATGTATGTATGTATGTATGTATGTATGTATGTATGTATGTATGTATGTATGTATGTATGTATGTATGTATGTATGTATGTATGTATGTATGTATGTATGTATGTATGTATGTATGTATGGTATGTTATGTATGTATTAGTATGTAATGTATGTATGTATGTATTTATGTCTGTCTGTATGTATGTCTGTAGGTATGTATGTATTGTATGTATGTCTTGTAGTATGTATGTATGTATGTATGTCTGCATTATTTATGTATGTATGTATGTATGTAATTTATGTCTGTCTTGTATGTATGTATGTATGTATGTATGTATGTCTGTCTGTATGTATGTCATCTTGTCTGTCTGTATGTTCTTTCTGTTGTCTTTCTTTAATGTCATTATGGTCTTTTTTATTTCTTTCTCTCCTGTCTTTCTGGTCTTTCTTTCTTGTCTTTCTGTCTTTCCTGTCTTTCCTGTCTTTCTTTCTGTCTGTCTTTCTGTCTTTCTGTTCTGTCTGTCTGATCTGCTCTTTCTTTCTGTTCTTTCTTTCTTTCCTGTCTTTATTTCATTTCGTGTCTTTTCTATTCTTTCATTCTTTCTTTTCTTTCACTTTCCTTTCTTTCATTTCCATTTCCTTTCTTTCTTTTCTTTATTTCTTCTTTTCTTTCACTTCTTATTCTTTCTTTCCTTTCTTATCTGTCCTTTATTTCTTTCTTATCCTTCCTTGTCTTTCTTTCTTTGCTTTCTTTCTTTCTTTCTTGTCGTTCTATTATTTCTTTCCATTTCTTTCTTTCTATCTTTCTTCTTTCTTGCTGTTTACTTTCTTTCTTTATTTACTTTCTTTCTTTCTTTATTTCCTTTCCGTCCTTCCATTTCTGTCTTCGTTTCTTTCTTGCTTTCTTTCTTCTTTTTCTTATGCTTTCTTCTTTCCTTTCTTTCTTTCTTTGCTTTCCCTTGTCTTTCATCTTCTTTCTTCCTTTCTTTCTTTCTTTCTTTCTCTGTCTTTCTTGTCTTTCTTTTTCCTTTCTTTCTTTACTTCTTTCTTTCTTTCTTTACTTTCTTTCTTTCCGGTTCTCTTCTTTGCTTTCTTTCTTTCTTTCTTTCTTTTCCTTTCGTTACTTTTCTTTCATTCTCTATTCTTATCTGTTCTTTTCTTTCTTGTCTGTCCTGTCTTTCTTTCCTTTCTTGGTCCTCTTTACTTTCTTTTCTTTCGTTATTTATTTCTTTTCCTTTCTTTCTTTCCTTTCTTTCTTCCTTTCCTTTCTTCTTCTATCCTTTCCTTTCTTTCTTTCTGTTCTTTCTTTGCCTTTCGTTCCTTTCTTTTCTTTATATTCCTATCTTTCTTTCTTTCCTTTCTTTCTGTTCTTTCTTTCTTTCCTTTCCTTCTGCCGTTCTTTTACTTTCTTTCTTTACTTTCACTTTCCCCAAATCTTTCTTTACTTTCTTTCTTTCTGTATACTTTCCTTTATCTTTCCTTTCTTTCTTTCTTTCTTCTTTCTTATCTTTCTTTCTTTTCTTGCATTTCTTTACTTTCCTTTCTGTCTTTCCTTCTATCTGTCTCTTCTTTCTTCTTTCTGTTCTTTCCTGTCTTTCTTTCTTTCTGTCTGTCATCTGTACTGTCTGTCTGTCTTTCTGTCTGTCATCTGTCTGTCTGTCTGTCTGTCATCTTTCTGATCTGTCTTTCTGTCTTTCTTTCTGATTTCTCTTTCCGTCTTTCTTTCTTTCTTTCTTTCTTTCTTTCTTTCTTTCTCGCCTTTCTGTCCTGTCTGTCTGTCTGTCTGTCTGTTGTCTGTCTGTCTTCTGTCTGTCTGTCGTCTGTCTGTCTGTCCTCTCATTCTGTCTGTCTGTGTCTTCTGTCTGTCTGTTCTGTCTGTCTCTTCTCTCCTCTGTGTGTGTGTGTTTGGTCTCTCCCGCTCTCGCGGCCCTCTTTTCCTCCCACTCCACTTGGCGTACAGCAATATATTTAAAGAGTAAAGTCGAGTTCATTAACCTGCAATATCGGATAATTAGGTGTAGGAATTCATCTGAAACGAAAATGAAATAAAATGCTCTGGCGGTCACAATTTTGAATACTTTGCAATGAACCTCGGTATGTGCTATTGAAATAAAACTAGGAAGGTATTCCCCAAAAATTAGCGAAATCTAACAGTTAGAAGTAGAAACACGAAATTAAAAATTCGCTCCAGAAGCTGTCATGTTTGCTTCCTCTCAATCTATCAGTGTAATACAATTTAATTAGCCCTTAATTTGGCAATGTAGGCTATATCATAAAATACATTAGTTTAATTTATCTTATTTTTTAAAAATGTGATAGAAAAATTAATCAATAAAAATTATTTAAATCTGTGTGAAATTATACAACAGTATTCAAAAGATAACTTACCATTATAGAAGGGAAACATATAGAACAGATCATGAAATTCAAATATTTAGGAATATAAATTAATAGCAGCAACAGAATAACAGATGAAATCCTCCATCAAACAAATAATGCAAACAAAATATCGCGATGTTTAATCAATACTGTTTGGAAAAAATAAAAATTTAAGAATAGATACAAAAGTAAGAATTTACAAATCTGTCGTAAGACCAGTTCTAACATATGGTTGTGAATGCCGAACAGAAACTCAAAAAACAAAACAAATCAATGAAAGCAAGCAAAATGAAAGTTTTAAGGAAAATCGTAGGAAAATTGCTGAGAGAGAAAATTTGCAGCTCTGTTTATTAGAGAAGAATTGAATTGAAATTGATAAACCTTTGGATAAATGATAGAAGATTAAATTGGAACGATCACATAGATAGAATGGAGAACAGTAGATAGGTGAAGAAAGTACGTGACTGGACACCTCAGTAGAAAAGGCCTTTAGGAAGACCACAACTACGATGGAAGGACGTCACCATACCCCGGACCTGTAGTGAATGAACACGCAACAAGCTGCCAGCTTTCATGCATAGAGGAAGAAGAAGAAGAAGAACTTACCATTGTTTGTAATAGGTTTGTTTTTTCTGCAGTCCGACAGGTTTAAATAAGCAAATTAAAATGAATTTCTTCAATTTAACAAAAGAAAGATATTTTCCGTAAACGGCAAATTGGTACCATAACTTCAACTTGCTGAGGAATTCGCTTAGTTTACTCAGTTCCTGCGTTACGGATTTTATCAGCTTGTAATTTCCTCGAGTTTCTGATCATAATCAATCTACGATATCATCACTGTACTAGTACCTTATCTCTTAAGAATGTGTTTATTTTCTTATTAACACAGTATTATCTATTTATTTTCGTACGAACATTTTTCTTTCTTCATTTCAAGTACAATATTATTTACTAACAAAAAATATCAGAGCTTTTATCTACCTACATTATTGGAAATTCCAATTTTAAAACAGTTTTCAGGAATTTTCCATGGAGACATAGTCCTTGACCTACCAGCTACATGTGTCAATCACAGACATGGACGAATATCTAGTCAACATAGGGGTGACATGTGGCCAGCATGTCGGGTACTCAGCCATTATTCATGGTTTTCTTAACTCTGAGGTATTACTCATCATAGCTATCCAAATTAATCACGATGGCCCGAGTGAAAACTGGTCTCATAAACTAGCCAAAATTCCAGAACAAATATATTCCCACATTGAACTCGAAACAACGCGTAACACGTAGGCCTAGTTCTTAGTCTCCCGTCCCAAGTTTGGGACACCGATATCACTGAAATAATTGTGACGATACAAAAGGTAATCCGATCTCCCTATATCGTTATTGTTAAAGCACTACATATTTTCACGATCTTCTTAAGAGCTTCCTCTTCTATCTTGCTGGTGTAGAAGTTTTCAATTAGACAACCACTGGTTCAATTAACTCCATGAATTTTTTTTTGTTTTATAGGAAATGTGCACTCAGGTTGAGCATTAGGACACACACCCAGACCCAAGGTGGAGATTTTTTTAAAATCCCTATCCCGCCGAGAATCGAACCCGGGTCGCCGGAGTGGAAGGTAGGGACTCTACCGATTACGCCGCGGCGACGGACAACTCCATGAAAATGTAGATAGGTTCTGAACTTATTCCCTCTCATCCTACGTATTCTTATTATTATGGAAGGTTTTTTCACCATCTAATAAACACATTTGTTTCAACATTTCGGTTGAAAACAAATGCTTGTTTACATGTTACACAGGAATTTCTCTACTTATAAAAAATATGGGGTTACCTGTTCACTCTATTTTTTTCTGTGTTGGGACAAACATCAGTGCAGTATGGGATTTCCGAGTGTTTGGAATGCGAGATACAGGTATTCAAAATGTCCAGAATTTTCTTCACAACGCCTAGTATGTTTGAAACTGTCCAACCATACATATTCTTACAGTACTGCTCCCTCATTAGATTAATAGGACTATTTTCTTCATTTATGCCTGGAGATGTTTGTACTAATGTACATTTTCGCTTTCGGATGAATCCCTAACGCAAAGTAAAGTAACATCATCATAACATATAGTCACCAACATTTAAAAATGATGAAGGTGAATATTTCATTGGGTAGTTTATCATCGACCACTCTAGGGATTCGTCTTTGTATTTAGAATTATTTACGTACTGTTTTCTCCCATGGAATTTTCTTGCGCCGTATATCAGAGACTACCAAGCTATGAAATCTTAAAAAAAGAAACGAACTGAGTAATTTTACATTAACTAATTATCCATTAGAGTCTACGAGACTGATATATATATATATATATATATATATATATATATATATAATCCATCCATAGTAATTCTGCCCGGGCAGGTCCTTCACTACATTCATAACATTTTCATGCTATGATTTGCAGCTTTACTAGGAAATTATACGTGTAGTAGCTTCCTGTTGCTTTCCACACTGGTGAAGGATGATGATGATAATGATAAGGATGATGATGATGGCCGGATAATTTTCGGGGACCGTTGGGCCCTAAGCTTCCTGAAATAAATAGAGATAATTATATAATTATATAACAAGATTTATATAAATATAAACCACTTAAATTTAAATATATTTTTATTATATAATCATTTATATATTATTAGGAATATATATGACTTATTATATCCTTACAGATGAGGAAAAACTCCGAGAAAAACCTCCCCCTGGAGCTTGTTCCGACTGGGAATCGAACCCGGGCCCGCTGCGTGACGAGGCAGCACGCTACCTCGAGACCACAGCGGTGGACATGTATAGATATGTATAAATATGTATATATATATATATATATATACATACTTGTGTATATGTGTGTTTATTTTATTTATATACAGAATTTTAATGTTTACACATCTTTCTGTGCCTAAAGTATTATTTTTCTTCTTCACTCGTCTCTTTCCATCCAATCCATGTCCTCCAGTCCTCTTGCTCTCATTCCAGTTCTTATTTCCTGCATCCACGAGTTTCGAGGTCTTCCTCTCCTCCTTCTTCCAGGTGGACACCATTCCAATGTTTTCCTGGTTAATCTTTCTTCTTGCATTCGTCGTACGTGCCCATACCAATTTAATTGCTTACACCGTATATAATCTACTATTGAATAACCAATATTATTTTTTCTCTTATGACAGCATTTCTTATTTTGTCTAATTTTGAACATCTTGCTGCTCTCCTCAAGAAATCCATTTCCATCGACATAAGTTTTTTTGTTTTAAGTTTTTTTAAGTTCTGAACTTTTTTTTTTTTTGTTAGCACAATTATGTCTTGGCTAGCATTTTCATTTCCTCTATGATGTCAACCATTTTATTTTGAACACCTCGAATATTCCATGTTCCAACAAGAAGTGTCCTTTTCCTTTGCTTTTGTCGTCTTGGTTTATTTCCGTCCGACTTTAAATCTTTAAGCTTTTTAGCATTGTTATGTTTTTTTTTTTGTGACGAAGAGGGAGCAGGCCTGATGCATTAACCCCCAACCTGGAGGATCAGGTAATTTTTGGTCAAGGTTTTCTTCCTCTAGCCTTTGTCAAACCAATGACGAACTGCAAGGCAGCAGTATCTGTATCCTAGACAAGGGGCCCTCACAGGGTACTATCAGCCGGGCGTACTGAACCTTAGTTTTTTAACAAGGTTGTTGCTCCTCCCCCTCGCCCTTTTCTAACCTGGCTTGGGACAGGCTTTGGCGGGTTTATATGTGTGTTATATTTCTAAAATTTGTATTGTAGAATTTTGATTTAATATAAAGATAATATTTTTCTATAAATACAATTGTGAAAAGAAAACTTAGAATACGCAAGGCAAATCATGGTACCAACCAGTTGTCTTTTATTAAAACCGTACAAACATCAACCAAATTCCTCTTGTTCGTTCAGGTATACTCAGAGACATTAAAAGTTATTAAATCTGGCTTCATTGAAAACTAATAAACACGAAGGAGTGTCTATTGTTTTTTTACCAAGAGGTCAATGAAAATACAGCCCAGCAAGTATATCGTGGCAGCGAACAAAATGCAGGGCTAATATATTATTGTCTTTACTATATACCTCTCACTATCCTCACCGGTGTTCCCCTCTGCCCCTCTTTTTCAACCAATCAGCGTCAATACCCACATCGCTTGGATTGAAATTGATATCGCCAGGAAAACAATGCTACGTAATCACCTATAGCAACAATGATAAAATGCAATTGAATGTCTCCTAAACTTACAATTAAATCATGTGGTCACGAGGAAATCCCAGCATAATATATCAGTAAGGGGAGCATTACGTAATATAATTATAGCGCATGCGCAACAGGACTACATTTTGTTCTCTGTCAAGAGGGGGTAGTTTGATCGGTGTACCAGAAAGCATACATTAAACAGCAATGATGGCGATTTACAAATAAGTAGTGAAAATTATCTTAAAAAGTTTGGATGTCCATGATTGTACAGTAATTATACGATAAGGGACAGAAGATTTTGTTACCTTTACGGAAGAAGTCATATTCACGAATTTTACATCCTGAAAATAATCAGTCGACCTGTACAGCGTTTGAACGTGCGAATCTCGGAATTAGAGATTAGCATAATAACCACAGTGGACGGAGAACGAGACTGACGATTGGACTTCTTACGTGGGGAAAAGAGTGTTGGAGTGAAAATAAACACACCATCTGCATACAATTTGTCAAGTTTTGTTTCCCCTGATTGGAATAAACCCTTACAGAAATTGAATGCAGTGGAATTAAATGAGAAGTAAAGATGAGTCGCGGAGAAAATATTCAACTAAAGATTCATCTAAATCATTAAAGAAAAGGGTGGAATTATTAAACAGGTTGTGTGAAAGAGAATTTGACCCAGAGTCTAACTGAATGCCATCCCGCAATGTTAGTAAGGAGTCACTTGGCACGGTTGTGTAAGTGGTGTAGGCGATAGCTAATAAACCAAGAGACTAGCTCTGAACTATATTATTGAGAAAAGGGTGAAATTATTAAACAGGTTGTATGAAAGAGAATTTGACCCAGAGTCTAACTGAATGCCATCCCGTAAGGAGTCACTTGGCACGGTTGTGTAAGTGGTGTAGGCGATAGCTAATAAACTAAGAGACTAGCTCTGAACTATATTATTGAGAAAAGGGTGGAATTATTAAACAGGTTGTATGAAAGAGAATTTGACCCAGAGTGTAACTGAATGCCATCCCGTAAGGAGTCACTTGGCACGGTTGTGTAAGTGGTGTAGGCGATAGCTAATAAACCAAGAGACTAACTCTGAACTATATTATTGAGACTGCAGCAGGTGAGAGGATTGAGGCCAAGGCTTCATCACAACACGCGTAATATTAATAAGTGCATATCGCCTGCAGGCTATTCCACAAGGACATGCATTGTCTATTCTTTTACACTTTGAAATCATCTCTACTGTCACCTATCTTAAATTTCACTGTAGTTTATGCTGGTTAATCACTGGCGTTAACAAAATATGAATCACTTAATTCTGGAGTCTGTTGGTTTCGTCTCCATTTTATAAGTCACAATATTCCTACAAGCACAGGAGTCTGCTAGTTGCGTTTGAAGGCTGGAAAATGTTTGTTTAGATATCTACCCCTTCATTAACCGCATTCCACTCATTGTGTTTTTCCATCACATTTATCGAAAATAAACTATCTAAATGTTCTGAATAATTCAACAATCAAACGAAGGTGCTTGGTCTCTTAGGGCCGGTTTCACCAACAGTGGTAACTGTATTACGCCAGTTATGCTATGCATTATACAAGGGGAAAACTGACGTAATACAGTTACCTACGTTGGTGAAATTGACCTTTAATGCGTTAATATTTTTCAGTCAGCAGCGGCTAAAATAACTGCATAGTTTACTTTGACTATTTAACTCATGTCCCAAATGGGAATCAATGACCAATCACGTTACAATGATTTTTTATTTACAACCAATCACAGTAGTGATTCGCCTCGAATTTACCAACTAAAGTTTATCATAATAAAGAAAGCACCTCCTGCATAGGCAATAGCATTATTTTGCAGTGACTGACTCACTAAGGAATACGGCTACCAGATTGTATATATAGTGCATGAATGTCAACACATACCGCATGCGGGAGTTAATATAAAAACATTTGTAGCAATTGATTATACCACCAAAAAAAAAAGAAACGACTGTTTTCACTTTCTTAAATGTATTTTTTCCCAGAAAAATATAATTGTCATATTTACATCATAGGACATCAGAAATGAATTAATATACAGTTTGATGTGTTTCATTTTTTCTCCACTAGAGTGCATTCTTACAACATTGCGTTCCTTTGGCAATAAATAATATGATCTGGTTGCAGTGACGAACAAAATGAACAAATGAAGCGTACCAATCATTTCTCATTTGTTTTCAAACATCGCCGTTTACATTAAATATATAAATACTTTAAAATGACTATATTTAAATAATGATTTGTAGTAAACAGCTTAATTTTATTCGTTAAATAATCCTAACAAATGCCACTCTTGATTTCCAAATTCTCTAGACTATTTAACTCATGCCACAAATGCTAGTCAATGACCAATCACGTTTCAATGAATGTTGTTTTACAACCAATGACAGTCGTTTTTCACTTCGCTCTTCTTTATCGATTTCCCTTTATGAGCTCCTGCTTTTGTGATAAAGAAAGCTCCTCCTTTTTAATGTTCTGAACAGGTCAAAGAATTATTTTTTTCAACAAATACATTGAATATAGCAAATAATGAAAATATTCCTTGATTTTACTGAGTCGTTTACTAAAAAAATTAATGAATAACCCGTAATGTTGATTATGATATATAGTTTGATGTGTTTCATTATATCTCCACTTGGGTGCACTCTTACAATATTGCGATCTTATTTGGCAATAAATAATGTGATCAAGCAGCGTGAATGAACATAACCTAACAGGGTATTAATTGGGTTTATAGGTAATAAAGGATGTTTGGGCGCCAGGAGTACCGAAAGGATTTCTCCATGTGTGAGAATTTAGGTTGCTCAGGTTGGAAATTGGTAGAGCTGAGGTTCTTACTACAGGGATAAGCAAGGAGCTGGACGACGCAAGACTACGCGAGATGAATTTTAATAAATAGGGTTCATTAATATGAGGACACTGGATACACGTATGATTGTAGACACATTAAGGTCGGACAAGGTAATGACCGCAGTAACGCATTTAGAAACCAAAGATGGAATCTCTGAGGATCTATCACAGCAAATTGTTTGTAAGCCTGAAATATCTGAAGTTATGCTTTTATCTGTGGGCTGCGGAGAATTCCCGCCTCGATGAGTTACGCAGAACCAACTTTTATCGGTGGGTTGCGGAGAACCCCCACCTCGATGAGTTACGCCAAACTAATTTTTATTGGTGGGTTGAGGAGAACCCCCACCTCGATGAGTTACGCAGAACTAATTTTTATCGGTGGGTTGAGGAGAAACCCCACCTCGATGAGTTACGCAGAACTAACTGAACATAATTATTGTTAGGTATAAGGTAAACTTTGTTTACCCTCTCTCTGTCATCGTGTCGTCATGAGGTCATTACCTTGTCGCGGTATAACGCTTTATTATATTGGTTGACAACGATTCCTTAATGCCAAAGAAGGAATCGCCGTCTTTCCATTGGACAAGGTTCCACCATGTTTCCTGTATTGACACTCCCATCGTAAATACAGTTCTACCAATAGTTCGTACCCTGGGGAATCCCGGTCTAAATTTATTATATAACTCCTTTGGGTCAGTGGCCTTTTCCCGCTTGTTTGCTAGGCTTCGCGTCCTCGCGGTTTGTCGAGTTCGCTATAATGAGTTGTTTACTCCACGCTGTAGTTTCCAAGTCATACATCAATGTTTTGTTCATGACCTGTCAGCGAAGCTCGGTTTAAGATCTTGGATTACTGGTCCACAAAGAAATGTCCAGTAATCTGCTAGTACAATAGACTTGCTAAAATGTTAACTCCTTTGTTGCCGCATCAAGGACCTGTCGCTTAACAAAAGCGGTACCATGTACTTGTTAAATGGTTTCCGTAATTACTAACTGATCGTTTATTCGGGATCCTATCAACTTCTTTAATTCAATTTATTTTTATTTGATGATATAAAATCAAAATCTTCGTGTTCTCACGGTTTGATTTCATATAAGTTTCATATACCTGCGATGATTATTTCATCAAATAGAGATTTAACATTATAATAATACACGTCTTAATTAATTAATTATTTTAATTTCTTAATCTAGGAGTCGGAGTGAAAGATTTTGCTTCAAACCTCACATTTCTGATTTGTTTTCAAACATCGCCGTTTACATTAAATATATAAATATTTTAAAATAACTATAGTTAAACAATTATTTGTGAGTAAACAGCTTAATTTTATTCGTTAAATAGTCCTAACAAATGCCACTCTTGATTTCCAAATTCTCTAGATAAATTCACTCCTCACTTCGTGAGTCGTGAATTTATCGATAATTTGGAAATCACTCGTGGCATTACTTATGATAAATTCACTCCTCACTTCGTGAGTCGTGAATTTATCGATAACTTGGAAATCACTCGTGGCATTACTTATGACAAATAGATTTTTTTACTGTGTATTTTGTAAAAGAGACTGCCATTTTTATTTATGTTTAAATAGTGGGATTAAATTAGTAATAGTAGGCTATCTCCTGTAACTCATATCCAGAGCCTAAGACATCAACGAACCAACTTTCAGCTCATCCAACTGCTAAATCTAAAATATTCAACTCTCTGAATATCTTTCCTCTCTTTCTGGATTCCTCTGCCACACTTCATAACATTTCTGGCCTTTCTATTGTCCTCCGACTTTGAGGATTCAAAACAGGGAATTTCAATCGTCAGCTCTTGTCAATTGCGTGTATAAGACATTAGTGTGAAATAGTTAGAGTGGATATATTATATGGTGTGAAAGTAATAAATTTAACTAAATAACGTAATGTCGGCATATAGGCTACTCGTTAACAAGCCAAATCAAAATATAAGGAGAAGGCTTCTCAAGAGCAATCCAGTGGTACCCATAAAACACCATATGACAGAACGAAGCGGTGCCGGGAACGTAACAGAATGAAGGCGTCCGTGCGGAACAGTATTATATTATCCGTTACGTACAAGTATTCACATAAAGCACACGACCGTGTCAACGACATAGCCATACCCCGATTTTGTTTATTATTAAACTCTTCTTAAATTTTAAAAGACACATACCATTGTTAAAATATTATGTTTCTCTCTTTATTCTAATCTAAGTTGGAATGTCCAAATAAAGCAAATGTAAAAAAATAATCCACCCTTTAAATAGATTCAGATGTTTTCTCAAAAGAAACTCTTGTGAGCTGCATTTTATTGGATGCGGCCATATAATATTCATAACATGAGTATCAGTTGTATTTTCAATATTCGTAAATATGACCATATTTCTTGATACTCCCGCGAAATATGATGGCTTCGTCTCCATGATCGCAGAATAAAGCATTCTCTTATTCTGTTTATTCTAAATTATACAAACCTCTACACCAAGCTACTTATCCTCTTGCTCCATCTCCTATTCTCCAATCACAATTTGTGTACCAGAACCTCCTACTTCACATTCGACAACACAGAACCTTCCATTATTCTAGAAGCTATATAGTATATCCTGCTAGACTGTAGAACTATTTTATCGGAAGAAATTATCGACCACCTGATATAGCGTCTCTTAAAAGGAATATAAACGTCTTTCTTTTTTTAATTGATTTTTCAGTGGATTCATTGATGGTTCCTGATTTCTTTGGTTCTTTGATAATATTCACTTGATTCATCATAATTTCAGTTTAATTTGTTTAAACATTTATTTGTAATTATATATTCTGTGTGATATTTTCTGTATTTAATGTTTTTTGTTAGTTGAGTGTAGGAGAAGGGCTGATGACCTTATCTTTGTCAGTTTAAATGATTTATTATTATTACTTACTTACTTACTTACTCACTGGCACTATCGAACCCGTAGGTTCATGGCCGCGCGGACATAAGCTCTCCATACATCCCTATCCTGAGCCAATGCTTTCCAATCATTCCCTGTATAATCTGCTTCCCTCAAATCATAGTTAATGTTGTTCTCCTACCTCATTCTTGGTCTACCAACAGGGCGTTTTCCTTCTGGCTTTCCTACAAGAAGTTTCCATGCACGTCATTCATTCCCCATACGCTCAACATGTCCTGCCCATCGCAGTCTACGAGACTTAACTGTTCTTATTATATCTGGCTTCCTATAAAGACCATGTAAGTTCATTGTTATGTAGTCTTCTCCATTCACCTGTCTGCTCATCTCTCTTTGGTCCAAAAATTTTCCTAAGAACTTTATTCTCTAATACTCGTAATCTCCTTTCCTCCCTTAAAGTAAGAGTCCATGTTTCGCACCCATATAATATAACTGGTAGAATAATAGTTTTATATATTTTAAGCTTAACGTTTTTTGAAAGGAGTTGGGACATCAAAAGTCTCTGCAATGCATAATAGCATGCATTTTCAGAATTGAGCATATGTTTAATTTCTTTGTGTATCTCATTCCTTACTTACTTACTTACTCACTGGCACTATCGAACCCGTAGGTTCATGGCCGCGCCGACATAAGCTCTCCATACATCCCTATCCTGAGCCATTCCTATTTGTGATTATTGTTCCTAGGTATTTGAATTCAGCCACTTCCTCAAAATTTCCCTCATTTTTCCTTAGCTGTCCATTTCCATTATATACTGAATTTCTACGTGTGACCATATATTTAGTTTTACTGATATTTACTTCCAGTCCTAATTTCTTAGTGTTACTCAATAGTGTGTGCGTGTTGGCCTTTAGTATCTCCTCGCTATCGGCCAGTAGTACTACATCATCAGCATAAACTAACAGCTTATTAATACCATTGATTTGTAACCCTTCCTCATTCTCTACAGATTTAATGGCATGCTCTAGTACAAAATTAAATAGTAGAGGAGATAGTGCATCTCCTTGCTTCAACCCATTGTGGATTTCAAAAGTGTCTGAAAACTGTTTGCCTGCACGCACCTTACTCTTTGAGCCATTTAGACACATTCGTATAAGTCTAACTAACTTTTTAGGAATTCCGAACTCCAGCAGGATACTATATAACTTCTCCCTCTTAATTGAATCATATGCTTTTTTGAAGTCTACATATAGTTGATGTACAGTTCCATAATATTCCCATTTCTTTTCTAAAATCTGTCTTATACTAAAAATCTGATCTGTTGTAGACCTGTTTCTTCTAAATGCACATTGATGATCTCCTAGAATGTCATCAATATAGGGAGTAAGTCTGCTTACTAATATATTTGTTAGAATTTTGTACGAAGTTGAAAGTAATGAGATGCCCCTGTAGTAGTTGCAATCAGTTTTATCTCTTTCTTATAAATTGGTAAGATAATTGATTCCTTCCATTCATCTGGAAGAGCTTCTTTTTCCCAAATCATACTAAGCAACCAGCGTATCTTGTCCATCAATTTTTCTCCCCCTGATTTTATCAGTTCTGCTGGGATCTCATCTGAACCTGATGCTTTATACATCTTCAATTTATCAATTGCCATTTCAACCTCTAATGTACTTGGCTCTGCGACTAGCATTTCTGCTGTCTGTAATTTATCCTCCTCAATGTCTTGTTCTGTATGTACATTTAATAGCTGATTGAAGTAACTTTTCCATCTATTTAATATACTCTTAGAATCTGCAATCATATCTCCATTTTCATTCCGAATTATGTTTGTTCTAGCCTGAAACCCTTTCTTCTCTATACTATTTCCCTGATATAATTCTCTAATGTTCCTATTTTTTGCGTTCATTTCAAGATCATTAATCTTCTCTCTCAAATATTCCCTCTTTTTACTCTTTAGTAACTTGGTGGTTTCCCGTCTAACACTATCCAATTGCTCTAAATTTACCTTATTTGGCTCGTGTAACCATTTCATTTTTGCTAGCTTTCTTTTCTTTACAATGTCGACACATTCCTCATCAGACCATTTCTTGTTTTGCCTCTTTTTTAAACAACCAAAACTTTCTGATGCTGACAATTTAATAGT